>OY970821.1:40329358-40615853 GCA_963853835.1 Calendula officinalis
TTTTAAATTTATATTTTCTTAAGTTCTAATTTCAAATTCAAGCATGGGCAAGAGTATATTCTTGGGGCAGGCGATGTAAGATGTACTCTTTTCCATGAATGCACGTTTGCAAATCTTTCTGGATATGGAAAACGGGCCCGGTCAGGTTTGCTCAAATTACTTTTGTTAAAACAATCACGTGTTTGTAATATTTGGGATTTTAGATAAACTACGAACCCGGTCGCAGTCTCAATGTGGAGTCAAGGCTTTACTTGGTATCTATATATATGTCACACGCATGCAGTTGTTAGTAAATATATACAAATGTTGATTTTGTAGCATGGTATTCATGGAAAAGTGCCAAAGAAGCTACTTAATCGTTTGAATCGGATATAGGTTAGATCATTTAAGTTATGTATTTTTCTTGGTACATGTTTCATGTTTTTAAGTTTGTTAATTATTGATTGTTTTAATTTTTGATATGTTGTAACAAAGAAATCTTGAAAACATGATTGTTTCGGGATTGTCTGCTAAAGAAGATAAAGATGGTAGATTAAGGCAACTAAAGAAGAAGTAGATGAAATGGTTACTTTGATGAAACCAGAGGCTGGATCATCTGTTGATTTTCTTGAAGTAGTTAAAACCAAATTTACTACAAATGATGCTTTAGAGAACAAGATTTGTGACCTTTATGAGCTTTTTGATTGTGTACGTAAACTTTACTCTTATCTAACTCACTCTATATTAATTATTAAATAAAAGAACTATATATATATATTTTATTTTTTCATCTGGGGCCTTGATGAAGATGCATGTCCTCCCCAACTTAGGAAGCTTTATGTATTAATATTTCCAATCCTTCTTTTCTATGTATTATCATTATCTTCAATCGTACATTTTGTGCATTTGTTAGTATGTAATTTGTCGTTAGAGGCTGTTATTTTGACCCGCTTACTTAGGAATGGAATGCGTTAATTCAGGTAACATGAAAAATAATAAAGTTAAGGTAAAACGTAAATGGGTCAAGGACTATAGATTAGAAAGTTGGACTTTATTGACATTATCGATGTAGTTGACTATTTTTAAGTTTTCATCATACATACTGTAAATTTTTTTATTCCAATTCCGACTCCACTTCCGGGCTGGATGTCAAATCCGCCAGTTGTCACTCATCCAATGGTTTATGATAGTGCAATCGATCTCGGTATTTTCATAAATTCCTAAATGGAGTTTATTTCATGTTTTTATGACGTCATTTGTCTCTAACAAGGAACAAAACATCCACGTGTTGTAGCGGTTTTATTTTCGGATAAAATTTTACGTTGTTATCATATAAGTTTAGTTTTTTTTTACCTTTGTATCTATAAGTTTAGTTTTCTAATTAAAACATTACAATATAAATTTAGTTTTCTAATATAAAATTTTACGTAGTTATAATATAACTTTAGTTTAATAGATGGTTTTTGGCGCTGGTTATCCAGTTACAAAAGCGACTCCATAGGCTTTCGTTTCCGCGTCTCTCTAAATTTGCAGTCATGATAAAATCTTGTTTTATTTGATTATCTATGAATAATTAAATGAATGTTTTAACTTTTGTAAGAATAACACATTTAAACTACAAGGTCTATATGTTATATTTTTATAATTAAATATAAATAATTATATATATTAGTATTATATCAAAATACTGGACTATATATATTTAACTGATATCTAATAGCATGTGATGATAAAAATTAACTCACATATGTTTCGAGATTCCCTTCTATTCCGTATTATTTGTAACATCTATGGTTGACAATTTTTTGTTTTAAGGTTATTAGTGTTCTATTTTGTTTAAATAACCATAGTAATTGTTATTAAAAAAAATATCTTCTTATAAGATATAATGATATTGGAATTCACATATGTTAGTGTTCTATTTTTTTGTTTATGGAAGAAGGGAACCATTTGACTGTAATTGTTTAGATAACCATTTGATTCTTTTTTTTTTTTTGAACCAGTTTATTATCATATTTAAAAACTATATCATTTTCAGATTATATTTTTTAAAATCGGCAAAAATTGTTGGTGGGCCAACTGACCTAACCCGAATGTAAATTTACCTGTTTTGATCCATATAAGTTTATGAGTTGGCCCGTTATCCAAGTTAGTCTGGGAACATGTTGAAGATTGTTTCTTTTTGGTTGGTTTAATCTGATTATTGTTTTGTTTTAGTGGATGATACTTTCAAGAATTAGGAGAATATGAGTACAGAAACTACATACCAAGAATCGATTGAAACGGTTTTAGACTGGATAAACAAACAAGTCAGAACGAACAAGACACAAGTTAATTTTAGAAGCTTTTCTCATGTGCATTTCAGGTTTGCGTTCATCTTTGTCTCTTGTAGAGGTGGCAAAATGGCCGGGTCGGGTAACGGGTTAAAATATCACATGTGGTCCATTAGATATGAATCGATCATTTCATTAGCAAAATTATTGGAAGTTGCTACCATGACTTCTTAAATCATTACACGATTCTTTCCTAACATTGATTTTTTAGGGGTGGTGATTGGAAAACC
Source organism: Calendula officinalis (assembly GCA_963853835.1). Lineage (NCBI taxonomy): Eukaryota > Viridiplantae > Streptophyta > Magnoliopsida > Asterales > Asteraceae > Calendula > Calendula officinalis. Next base: position 40,331,901 of record OY970821.1, read on the forward strand.
GGAGGTAGCTGCCACCTTGAAACACTATCTGATTTAAGTTCATCACCAGTTTCATTAGGTGCAATGTATTTCCCCAATATATTCGGGTCAGTGTTATGACTGTTATCCAAACACTTAAATGGGTCATTCTCACTTAAATGGAATAGTTTGTAAATGTGGGGTCTGGTTTGCAATTTTATGTTTTTTACTGTAAAGAACATAATATTTGAAGTTTGAACCAAAAAGTTCAAATATTTTTAATGGGAAATCGGAAGGTGTGTGAAGTTCAATCTATTTTAAAATTTTGTCCTTCATATTAGCGTTGCATAACTAAAAAGTTGTTTTTATTATATGATTAAGGGAATCTTTTTTAACAAAAAATAGAATAATTTGAAATTGATGTAGAAACGTGCTTAAGCAACTATATTTGATCAGGATTTTTGTTTGCTATAATACAAAATTGTTAAACATCATATTTGTGTGTTACATACTTCCTAAAAGCATGTTTTTGCAAAATAAATTTGAAGCTTTGAACTTGATTCAGAATAGAAACTTAAACTAATAGTCAAATATAGTGTTGCAATCATTCAGATATCTTCTATGGTTTGATTTAAGAGGTGGCAGAATGGTCCTTTATGGTTTGATTTAGATGGTGGCAAAATGGGCGGGTCACGCATGTTGGGTTACTCAATCCACCCACTATTTTTTGTACGGGTTGGGTTGACCCAAAACACTTTTGTCCCTAAATTTTAAATTGTTTAGTGCCAAATATGATTACAAAATTAATACCATTCCGATAATAATGATAATTTTCTTGATTAAATGATTTCTCTGGTTTTATGCATTTTGGGTTGTTTTTGTCTATCACAAGTCAACACAGACACACATCCTTACGTCAGTTTACTTTTATGCTTTTTCCTAATATGCTTCCATAATCATCTTTAGGCTTTTATTTACCAAAAATGTATAAAAAATTCAATGGCTAAAATATTCTTAAAAAAGTAACACATTATGAAAAATTCTATAAGTCACCCGTGATTTATCACGGTTATAGGCTAGTTAATTATTATTTATATAAAAATATAGGTTTTGATAATAACAGTTCTAAATCAATAAGAATAGATAAATTGACTTAAAAAATAAAAACTAATTAGATTCCATATGATTGTCCACATATATCTCCATGATTCAACATCTCTTCTTTCTGTTTAGGGCTAATAACAGACATATATTCTTTCTGTTTAGGGCTAATAACAGACCATATAATAAGATAACAAGATAATAAAACACACCAATAATAAAACAGGCACTCAATTTGGTGTTGGTGGGGAAGAAGTGTTGGAGCAAAACACAGATCAACTTATTACTGATGCTGCAGTTAGTACTGATATACTTAGTACTGATGGGGCAGAAACATTTACTACTGATGAAGTTGATGCTGGTGTTCACTATAACTAAGTTACTACTGATCATGAGAAGATTGAAGATACTACTGATCATTGTAGTTACTACTGACGTTGATTATGGACTTACTACTGATCACCAGACTTACTACTGATGTTACTTATTTACTACTGGTGATTGCAGTTACTACTGATACGCGTTTTTGGAAGATATCAAGTCCGAGATCTTCGTAGAGATAGTTATAGAATGTAATTAAATGTATATCTTTTATAATTCGATGTAAATCAAGTCCTAGAATAACTAGGGTAAATAGTTTAGCTTCAAGGACTACTATAAGTATGTTCCTTACGAATTGTAAACGTACGTGTGTATTGTTAACTCAATAATATACATTGAAGCTTTTTGTGAAACTGTGTTCTTAATATTCTTGCATATTGTTCATACAGTTCATTGTTCTTAATTATTGATATAGTGTTGATCCGCTGCAACTTCTATCATCAATTAGATCTAAGGTGTTTATTAACTCGTCTATAGTTAATCGATCCTGACAAGTGGTATCAGAGCATATTGGTTCTAGATCTACTATTTGTTAAGAACAACAAAAAGTTTTAATCTTTAAAACACACACATTATTAATCATGACTGATAATAATGAAAGCACTCAGGCCAACAAAATCCCTATGCTCACTCACAATAACTTTGGGATGTGGAAGAATCGTATTAAGCAATACATGCTTATTACAGATTATTCCATGTGGGAAGTCGTCTGTGAAGGAAACAAAACTGGTCAAGTTCAAGCAAGCAGCTCTGTAACTGAGGCAGACAAACTTAAATGTGAGAAGGAGAAGAAAGATAAAGGCATCGAACTCAAAACTCTAAGCACTCTCCTACTGGCCATTCCTAATGACTATCAACATCTCTTTGTTGAATATGATGATGCTAAGTTGCTTTGGGAAGCACTGGAGAAGAGATTCGTTGGGACAAAGAGTACAAAAAGAAACATGAAGTCTGTTCTCAAACAAGACTTTGAAAATTTCAAAGGAAAGCCCAATGAAACACTCACTCAAGTGTTTGACAGATTCAACAAACTAATTGGTGAACTCAACCAAGTTGGTGTAAAGATGGATCAAGAAGATGTCAACATGAAGTTCCTAAGGTCTCTTAGTGAAGAATGGGCCATGTACACAGTGGTGTATAGACAAAGAGATGCTCTAGAAGAAAAGGAGTTAGATGAACTCTATAATGATCTCAGAGTGTTTGAAACTGAGGTAAATCACAAAAACCCTTCTATTTCTTCTAACAATGCTGCATTTGTGTCTAGTACAGGTCAAGGGCAAGAAACCTCCACAGGAAAGGCTGCAGATTCTGAGGATACTGCAAGAGAATCCTTCTTCACTAGTCATGTGCATACTGCATTGATTAGTGATGACTTGGAACAATTGAATCCAGATGATCTTGAGGAGATGGATCTTAAATGGCAGATGGCTATGCTGAGCCTAAGGACCAAAAGATTCTTAAAAAGAACTGGTAGGACAAGCCTCAATTTCAACAAAGGTGACAAAGCAGGATTTGACAAGACTAAAGTCAAGTGTTACAACTGTAACAACCTTGGTCACTTTGCAAAAGAATGTCCTCAACCAGACAAAAGATCAAAATCAACTGCTCTTGTGTCACAACAAGGACAAGGCTATGACTGGAGCTTCCAAGCAGAAGAGCATACTCAAAATCAAGCTCTCATGGCCTTTACTGACAACAAAACTGAGGTAAAATCTAAACCTTGTACTCCTGAATGTGCTAAAATTATTAAAAATCTAGAAAAAGAAAACACTAAATTAAATGAAGATCTAGCAAAAGCAATCAGAAGAAATCATGAGTTTGATAGTGTGATTGCTGATCAAGAACATCAAATAAAGGTGTACAAGATGATTGATCAACGGATCAAGGAAGAATTGCTTCAAGCTGTGGATGAGAAAGAGTTCTATGAAACAAAAAATAAAGAACTAACAAGTAAATTCGAAGAATGTCAACTTGAAATTGAACAAAATAAATTAACAATTAAAAAGTTTGAAAGAAGCACTAAAATCCTAGATGAATTAACTAATAATCAAACTACTGAAAAGGTTGTTCATGGGGTGGGATATCATGCTGTACCACCTCCACATAAATTCATTCCTCCACTTAAAAACAGTTCAGAAAGCATCATTAATGAATTAAAAACTGAAAATCAAACTGAATCTAATACTGAAACATCTGAATCAAATGATTCTTCTGATGATGAGCAATCAATTGAATTTACAATATCTCAAACTGAATCACCAAAATCAATTGATACAAGTTTTCACACAGCTCAAAGTCCAAATGATTCTCCAAAATATAATGCAGAAAATATACCCAAAATTCTAAAAAGAGGAAACCAAAGAAATAGAAACCAACTCTTAGAACAAAGAAAAACAATAAAGGCTCAAGAAAATAAATTAAAATGTGTTATTTGCAACAAAGTGAATCATTTAGCAAAGGATTGTCACTTCAATCCAATAAATTGCAAGGAGTTAAAGGAATTTAAGGTTTTTTAAAGAAAATGCAAAAACTCAAAGGTTAAAAGATACTACTGGTCCTTCAGTAGTAAATACAGTCAAAACTCCAATTGCTGAAACTCCAAGATTTGGAAGAAGTGCACCAAGATTTGTGCAAAACAGAAGAGTTGGCAGCCCAAAGAACAGCAATTACTTCAAGAACAATGGAAAATCCAATCAAAATAAACACTATTTTAAATTTTCCAACACCAGTAGAAACTCTAACAAATTTACTACTGGTGTTAACCCTAATTATAATGCTGTATGGTACCAGTACAAGAATACTACTGATAAAAACCCTAATTTCAAAAATACTACTGCTCCCAAAACAAATTTCAAAAACACTACTGGTGTTAACTCTAAAAACACTACTGGTCATTCTAAACATGGTAAGTACCCAAATACTACTGGTCCATCAGTAGTAAAGTATTCAAAATCTAAAAACAATAGGCATAAGCCAAGATCAGTAGGAAACTCTCACACCAGTACTAACTCCAAAAGGACAGTAGTAAAACAAAACACCAGTACTAAACAAGTATGGTTACCAAAAGTGTTTAAAGTTAAAACTCCCAAAGCTTATTTCTCAAAGGATGAACCCAAGACATATAAAGCTTGGGTTCCCAAACTTAACTAATCCTTTACTCATTTGTGCAGAGCATTCAGATCCCAGAAGAAGGAAGAACATGGCATATTGATAGTGGATGCTCAAGGCACATGACTGGAAATCTGCAAATTCTTAAAGATTTCAAGTCATTTGATGGAGGATATGTGGCATTTGGTGAGAATCCCCAGGGAGGTAAGATTACAGGTAAAGGTACTGTTACTAATGGAAAAATTACCTTTGATGATGTATTTTATGTAGCTGAACTAAAATACAATCTTGTCAGTGTGTCTCAAGTTTGTGATAAAAAGAACAAGATTCTTTTCACAGATATTGAGTGCATCATTCTTTCTCCTGATTTTATTTTAGATGAAAAATATGTTGTTTTAAGAATTCCAAGGAGAAACAATGTGTATTGCCTGGATATAGGGGGAGAACTCATTTCTACAAATGAGGTCAACTGTTTTATATCCAAGGCAAACACCACTGAATCAGAACTATGGCATAGAAGGATGTGTCACACAAATTTCAAAAACATGAATAATTTAGTAAAAAGAAATCTGGTCATTGGACTACCTCAAAAACAATTCATGTGTGATCATCACTGTGTTGCATGCCTAAAAGGTAAACAACACAAGACTTCTCATAAGTCCAAAATTGTAAACTCTATTTCTGTTCCTTTACAACTCTTACATATGGACCTATTTGGACCTACAAATGTAATGAGCATTGGAAAGAAACAATATTGTCTTGTTATTACTGATGACTTTTCCAGATATACATGGGTTTTCTTTCTCAAGGCAAAGGATGAAACAAGTGATTGTCAAACTGGAAAACACATCTGATCAAAAAGTGAAAGCCATAAGATGTGATAATGGAACAGAATTTAAAAATGCTAACTTAATTAACTTTTGTGATCTTAAAGGTATTGACAGGCAATACAGCTCACCTAGAACTCCACATCAAAATGGTGTAGCTGAAAGAAGAAATAGAACCATCATTGAAGCAGCAAGATCAATGCTTGCAGACTCAAAATTACCAATTACTTTTTGGGCAGAAGCTGTTAATACTGCTTGTTATGTTCAAAACAGAGTATTAATAGTGAAGCCACATTTTAAAACACCATATGAACTTTTCAATAAAAGAAAACCTTCTATAAGTTTCTTAAAATCATTTGGTTGTCCTTGTACTATTTTGATTACAAGAGAACAAATTGGTAAGTTTGACTGCAAAGCAGATGATGGAATCTTTGTGGGATACTCTACTCAAAGCAAATCATACAGAGTATTCAACAAAAGACTAAGGATAATTGAAGAAAGCATCAATGTATCCTTTAATGAAAATATACCTAATGAACAAGGAAATGGTCCAGATTGGCTATTTGACATAGACAATCTAACCAAATCCTTTAATCCTAATATAAATTTCAATGTAGGTAATTCAAATTGTCACAATCAAAAAGAAGGAACATCATCTGTTAATACTGGTCAAGAAAAGATGAGATACATAATAGTTGATACTGCTCCCATAGTTAATACTGATGTCAGTAATAACTCAAATATTGAAAGCAGTAGTAACTCTGAGAATGAGGTCAGTAGTAATTCCAATACTACTGGTACCCGTAATAGTACTGAAAATACTACTGGTCTCAACAATAACCTAGATTCTCAAGATACTACTGACACCAGTAACAACAACAATACTACTGATCTCAACGAAGACAATAACAGTAGTAATTCTGACCAAGATGACGATGAACCAAACTTCAATGACAATGAAGGAACACAAGATGAACAACTGCCTGAGACAAATGAGTCCAATCTTGAAAATCAACTAGTAGTTGATAAAACTACAACTACAAGGACTCAGAAGAACCATCCTTTAGACCTTGTTCTAAGTGATGTTAACTCACCACTACAAACAAGAAGCAAATTAAACAAAAGCTTAACTGCAAATATGTGTAATATAAGTTTAATTGCTAATGAATGTATGTATGAATGCTTTCTGTCTCAGGATGAACCAAAGAAGATCCAACAAGCAATGAAGGACTCAAACTGGATTGAGGCAATGCAAGAAGAACTCCTTCAATTTAAATTACAAGCTGTTTGGACACTTGTACCTCTACCCAAAGGGAAAAGAGCCATTGGAACAAGATGGATATTCAGAAACAAGAAAGATGAAAGAGGTATAGTGATCAATAATAAAGCCAGACTTGTAGCCCAAGGATACACTCAAGAAGAAGGAATAGACTATGATGAAGTATATGCTCCTGTTGCTAGAATTGAAGCTATAAGAATATTTCTAGCATATGCCTCATTCAAGAAATTCAAAGTCTATCAAATGGATGTTAAGAGTGCTTTCCTATATGGGAAAATTGAAGAAGAGGTCTATGTTTTCCAACCTCCAGGTTTTGAAGATCCAAAACATGGTGATTATGTGTTCAAATTAGATAAAGCCCTATATGGACTACATCAGGCACCAAGAGCATGGTATGACACATTATCATCATACCTATTGAAGAATAACTTTAAAAGAGGAGCCATTGACAAAACTTTGTTCACAAAGAAAGTCAAAGATGATATACTACTGGTACAAATTTATGTAGATGATATCATCTTTGGCTCAACCAATGATTTACTATGCAAAGAATTTGAAGAACTGATGCAAATTAAATTCAAGATGAGCTCCATGGGTCCAATGAACTTCTTCCTTGGACTCCAAGTCAATCAAAGAACTGATGGTATTTTGATAAATCAATCAAAATATGTCAAAGACATCTTGGAAAAGTTTGATTTGAAAGACAGTAAAAGTGCTAGTACACCAATGGAAACACACAAACACCTACATCCTGATGTTGAGGGGGAGGATGTAGATGAACACTTATATAGATCAATGATAGGTTCCTTGATGTACTTAACTGCCTCAAGACCTGATATCATGTATAGTGTTTGTGTGTGTGCAAGATATCAAGCAAGACCTAAAGAACTACACCTGCAAGCTGTCAAAAGAATATTCAGATACTTGAAAGGCAAACCATCACTATGTCTATGGTATCCACATGACTCACCCTTTGAACTAATAGCCTATACAGATAGTGACTATGGAGGTGAATGTCAAGATAGAAAGTCCACTACTGGTGGATGTCAATTCTTTGGATCAAGACTAGTGTCATGGCAATGTAAGAAGCAAACAAATGTATCAACATCTACTGCTGAAGCAGAATATGTAGCTGCATCTGCTTGCTGTGCTCAAGTACTATGGATTCAAAATCAACTTCTAGACTTTGGTATCTCTATCCTTAAAACTCCTATTTTTATTGATAATCAAAGTGCTATTAGTATTGTGAATAATCCAGTAAAACATTCAAAAACTAAACACATTGAAATAAGATTTCACTTTATAAGAGATTGTAATGAAAAGAAATTAATCAAAGTAGTTAAAATCCATACTGATGATCAATTAGCAGATCTTTTTACAAAAGCATTTGATGTAGGAAGATTCAACTTCTTGGTTAGCAGTATTGGAATGATTTTAATAACTTAAAATCTCACTTAAAATCATGTGTAAAGTTAGTGTTGTAAAATATTATTTACTTAAGTGTTTTACTACTGGTATATCTGCATTACTGGTATGAAAGTGTATGCACAAAACACTACTGGTAGTTCATTACTACTGGTGTACATTAGGTTTACACAAATACTACTGGTAAGTCAGTACTACTGGTATTCACATATACTACTGGTCTTGTGTGTTAATGGTTACTACTGATGTCTATAGTTACTACTGATGTCAAAATCCTTAGTCATTACTGATGTTAGTAGATACTACTGACGTTTTACTACTGATATCTTAGTTACTACTGGTCTTTCATAAACGCAATTACCAAACTAACCCCCATGAAAATAACCGTTATGTTATGATTCGAAGGCTATTTTCGTAGTTTTGCAGGTTAAATCGAAAGATATAAAAGGCGGCAGACGATTAATTTAGCATTATCTTCACTTCGATTTGCTAAAACCTCTCGATAAACCCTAGTTTACGATCAAAAACCCTTCATCAGCAACAAAATTCTTGCAAAAACTCAACAACAATGGCAACTTTACAAGCTCTCGATGTGCAAACCGATCTCAAATACTCAGAATTTCACAATATGGTTGCATTTTTAAAGAATCCCGACGGAACAAAAGATTTCCGTCCGATCGTAAAATTCTTGAGAAATTCATATATACAGTTTGCCTTAACTGTCAAACCAAAATCATATCAACAGCACTTGGTGGATTTCTGGACCAATGCTGAACGAACAGAAGGAACAACCGTTTCAATGATCAAATCAACAGTAGATGGAAAGCACATCACAGTAACAGAACAATCCATCAGACACCATCTACAATTACATGACGATTCATGTATGTTCACTCTTCCTAAGGAATACATTGCTGAAATTTTACAAAAAATGGGATATGAGGGAAGACTGAACATAGTAACCTTTCAAAAGGGTCTTCTCTCCCCACAATGGAAATTTTTAATACATACCATTCAGCATTGTATTTCTCCAAAAAGAAGTACTTGGAATGAGTTTAATAAGGCAATAGCCTCTGCTGTTGTCTGTTTATGCACAGACCAAGTATTTAATTTTTCATACATGATATTTGATGGTATGTTGGGAAATCTTAGTTCATCTAAATTTTTAATGTATCCCAGATTTCTACAACATATCATAAACTGTGAATTACAAAACTTGTCAACTCCTAAAAACATTTTTATATTACCTGAGTTGAACAAGAAAGTTTTCTCAAATATGAGAAAACAATTTAAATTTTCGGGCAAGGAAACCCCTCTGTTTCCTAACATGATCAAAGATCATCCCAATATTGGAGAGGGTTCAACCATTGCTACAACCCAAGTTGAACCTCAACCCACTCCATCACCCCCAAATACAGCCCAAACACCAATCCAAATAGCCACTCAATCACCAACTCAAACAGAAGTCCTGACTGTGTCCCAGGAACTTGATATAAATCTGCAGAGTGCTACTCTTCACTCTGTGGAAGACCTACCAGACAAAACCCAAAACATTTCCACAATCTATAAAAGAAAGAAATTTTCTTCAAAGGACACCAGGGGACAAATCGAGTCACACCCCAGGCTCAAAGAGTTGTCCTCCAAGGAGGAGAGAGGACATGAGGGGAGGGCTTTCACTACTGATGCCCCAAAGGTGGGTGCACAGGACAGTGAAAACATCATTAGGACCCAAACCTCGGCAACTTTGAGTGATGACTCTTTTGAGGAATTACTCAAAGGACCCCGGTGCCAAGAAACCACAACGGGGGGCATCTCTGCTTCTTCTAGGAAGAAGAGAATGTCTAAAAGACCCAATGAATCACCAAGCAGTGATGAGGGCAGATCTGTGGAATTGATGGAAAGGAAGGAAAACCTTAAAACCAATGTACCTGTTAGTGAGCCCGATGATCTTGCTAGATGGAGTGAGGGCAGTATTAAAATCAACCAATTGACGGCTAAAGTGGATTCCTTGGAATCCACTGTACAAGATTGTCTCAAGTACTTAACCAATCAAGGAAAAACTATGGCTGCCATGAAAAGGTATGTGAATACCATCAACAAGAGGATGAGATTCTATGAGCACAGGCTTCATCAACAAACCAAAATCATCCGAAAATTGAAGAAAAAGATTGATGATAGTGAGGCTCCACCAGTTGAGCTCACTAAGGGGGAGAAGGATAACATACAGACAATGATTGATGAATCTATTGCAGCAGCAGCATCCTCCCTCTTAAATTTAAAAGAAACAAACGTTGATGAAGGCCCAGAGATGATGGTTATAGAAGATGAACCTGTTACTACTGCTACTATGGAAGAACAAGTTGAAAAAGAAATACCAGTAGTAACTCCCACTACTGAGGTAATAGCAGTAGTAAATGAAGAAGAAGAATTAAAAGCAACAAATACTACTGATGCCCTATCAGTAGTAACTCCTGAAGTTACACCAGTAGTAACTACTCTGGTTACTACTGAAGAGGAAGAACTACATTTTCCAGAGCTTATTGAAAGAGAGAGACATGTCATCATTACCAAACCACCAACACCTGATCAACCACTTATCATACCTGACATTGATGATAATGTGAATTGGTTTGAGGTAGATGAATGTACACTTCCTCCTCACCCAAAAATCTTACCAGAAGGTCAACTACATTTGTTTTATCCAAAACTTCTGATGATGGGTATACCAGATATGAAATACATTCCACCTCCACCATCTGCTCATATTGGAAAAGGAAAAGAAATATATGATGATGATTATCCAAACAGAGCTTTAGGACATCACATGGTAAACAAGATTAATCATGTAAGAGCAGAAAAGCAATCCAGATGGAGAATTAAACACAGAAAATTTTTGGAGAAAGTGGAAATGTATCAAGCTTTAGTAGAAAAGAAAAAGAAAGTTCAAAGTACAACTACTGTTCAAATACCTGCTCAAATTAAAGATGTTCAGATAGAAGCCCAAGAAGCAGAGTTCAAAAGGCTTAGAAAAGTAGAAGAAGAACATCTAAACTGTCTTGAAGATCTTGTAGCAGAATGCAAAAGAACAAAAGATGATTTACCAGATGATATATTTGAACAAAAGTCTCTTATGATAGACTTTCTAAAGACAAAAGGTCACAGTGCAAAATCTTTTGGAAGAATGAAGATGATAACCATAATTGAAAAATACTGCACTGCAAAGAAGAGAGACTTGGCTGAACAAGAAGCTGAAGAATCAAAGAAAGCCAAAGCCAAAACTTTAATCCCAATCAGCTTAAATTTGCTCAAAGCTGGTAGTGTCTCAACTGATGGTGATACTTCAACTCCCCAATCTAATAAAAGAAAATCTGTTGATCAAGAACAAAGCTCTAAAAAGAAATCAAAACAACAAATTATACCTGTTCTTGAAATGCCAGTTGCTCCTCTACAGAACAATCCAATTCTTAACTGGAGAGTAATGCAGAACAATGTCATAGAGGTCATAAGGGAAGACAAAGTAGTACAAAGATTCACTGGATGGTTACCCTTAATCAGATCATGTTCAAGAAGTGATGTAATCAAGTTTCTGATTATTGGAAAACCAAGAATGACAAAGAAATCATGGAAAGAATCTGGAGCTGGATATTTAACTAAGATGATTGATGCTGCATTTTATCCAGATAATTATCCAGAACAATTTACAAATCCAGGTAATGTGTATGCTTGGAATGTCATTCCTACTGCAAATATGTACTTCTTTGAGAAATCAGGCAAAGTGTGTGAATTGTACTTATATGAGAAAGAATATCCACATTCTGAGAAGACTATGTATCAGATATTCATAAACACTTTGATGAAACCCTATGATGCTCTTATGTTCCAAAATAAATTGAATTACTTTACAAAGAGGAACAACAAATATATTATTGAACAAAGACTTCAACAAAATCAAAGAACCCTAGAGAAGAGAAGAAAAGAACAAGAAGAACAAAAGAAACTTGATTGATTAAAAGATGATCAATAAGTTTAGGGGGAGATTGTTGGAGCAAAACACAGATCAACTTATTACTGATGCTGCAGTTAGTACTGATATACTTAGTACTGATGGGGCAGAAACATTTACTACTGATGAAGTTGATGCTGGTGTTCACTATAACTAAGTTACTACTGATCATGAGAAGATTGAAGATACTACTGATCATTGTAGTTACTACTGACGTTGATTATGGACTTACTACTGATCACCAGACTTACTACTGATGTTACTTATTTACTACTGGTGATTGCAGTTACTACTGATACGCGTTTTTGGAAGATATCAAGTCCGAGATCTTCGTAGAGATAGTTATAGAATGTAATTAAATGTATATCTTTTATAATTCGATGTAAATCAAGTCCTAGAATAACTAGGGTAAATAGTTTAGCTTCAAGGACTACTATAAGTATGTTCCTTACGAATTGTAAACGTACGTGTGTATTGTTAACTCAATAATATACATTGAAGCTTTTTGTGAAACTGTGTTCTTAATATTCTTGCATATTGTTCATACAGTTCATTGTTCTTAATTATTGATATAGTGTTGATCCGCTGCAACTTCTATCATCAATTAGATCTAAGGTGTTTATTAACTCGTCTATAGTTAATCGATCCTGACAAGAAGGCACATCAGAATTGGCCATTACAAGCCATGAAAACCCAGCAGCAGCAATCAGACCCGTAAATATATAGCACCTTAAAGCATTGCTCTTGTCCTTTTCCTTTTCCTTTTCAGACCAACAATAACCAAAAATTAAGACATACTTGTGAATGGATCAATTCAGGTTGAAAGTCCTCTAAGTGTATTTTTAATCTCTTAGAATTATTTTATTAATTAAGCATAAAAAAAATTACATTTCTATGAAATCAAACTCATAAATTTTAGGACATGGGCCAACCCGACTAGGCCCATTTTAACCAGAACCTATATTAACCCATTAGGCATGAGCCATGCATCAAGGTTGGTGGGACCCAAAAAAAATATATATATCCAAGGATTAGTCGGAACCTGCCGCAGAACCTTATCGTGCAGAAACTTAGCACTTGAGGAGTGCCCGTGTTTGTAAATCTCCCGATATCCCTGCAATTTTGTACACACATTAACTATTGTACCAATATATAAATACAAATACACATACAAAATATGGAAGAGTTACCTTATAACAAGTATTCACAGAATTGGCATAAAATTCATTCTCTGGACACTGATTTGATGACAATTAAATCTAATAAGTATACCGAAAATAATATGTAAAGGCACATAGATAATATAACAGTAAACCTTTTCAAGAGCAATTTGAAAACTCTCATATGCAATTGCAGTGTGGCAATTGCCTATAAGCCATTGAGCCTCGTGTTGTTCGGGGTTAATTGCTAATGCCTTCTCCAGCTTTGAAATAGCATCTATATCAAATGTCACACTAAATTATTAGCAAAGCATACAGAGATAGAGTTTTAAAAGGTATTAGCAAGTGTAGCAATACCTTTAAGCGTCTTCGTTGAATTATCTTGTTGCGATAACTCTAGCAAAGCCTCACCCCATCTTGTTAAATTCTGTAAACACATCATGGCAAAGGAAAAATGCAATCAACGTTAATAAGTATATATATAGCATCAACTGATAGGCAAATATTTCTATAAATATATGCACGAATAGAAAAAGACATACATCTGCATCTCCACGGTTTTTAGCGAACTCTGATTTGGCTTGAACACAAGCAAATTCCAACATCATGAACCTCTTTTGATTATTAAGAACATCAATGGTTGCTGATTCAAACAGATGCACGTTAGGTTTCCGTTCTCAAAGAAAAGGATGTTCACTAGGGTTTATGAAAGAAACCGCAAGTGTAGTTTTTTCTGACTCTTTTACGCTGAGTTCCCGAGGACTTATTCGGAGAGAAGAGAAGAAAGTTGGAAAGAAAAAATAAGAATTTTGTGTTCTCTTTAAAATAAAATAAAAGATGAAAGATTTGTTGTCAAAGTTTCTTTCTTAGACTTCTTACCAAAAGTGGGAAAATTTGGAGAGAAAGAAATTATTAATTATCTTGAAAAAAACTCAATTGCCTAATTAGCTTTAATCTAGTCTAATTAATTTACATATTAAAGCTAAAATTGTAAATTTGATAATATTTTTTCTTTATTAATTAATCTTCTTTTCTTTCCAACTTGACAACACACAAAATAAAAATATTTTCTTCTAAAAGACTTCTTTTCTCTTAAAAATTTCCTTTTCTTTAGTTTAAAAATTCTGGAACACAACGTTAGTTTAGTTTTAAAAACGCTATTCCTATTAATTAAATAATCTTTCTATGTAGATAATGTTGGAAATATGCTCTTAAATCTCACGCAAAACTCACGTATGAATGTTTACAAAAGAAAACAAATATGCTTAATAAATGAAAAGTGAAGTTGGTACTTTGACAGAAAGATAAACTCGTATTTTTCATTATAAAATAGACTCCTATTTATAGCATTACATCAACTAGCCTTACACTACCTAAAAGAAACAATAAAACCCTATTCTTAATCCTATAGAATCGGTAATGGGAAAACTTCCTCAACTACCCAACGTGCTATCACTGCTATACTCTTTATGACTAGATCAAAAGGTTTACTAAGCCATTTTATTTATTCAAAAACTAACAAAACAGAATTAAATGCATCTATAATAATAATAAAAGAAGCTTTTAAGATGCCACGTGACATCTTTTTAGCAAGCCATTTTGACACGTGGCAAATTGTTACTGGTCAACACAAATTATTCCCACCCATTTACGCAATCTTTTAATTCGGATCTAAATATTGAGAACATTAAAAACCTGTTAAACAATTCTTATAATAAATCGCAGTAAATGGTGAAAAAATCCATTGTTTTTAGAAAATTGTAAACTTCCCTTATATAAGTTCGTGCATTAAATTAAATACACATTAAACAAATATTTATAATAAATCGCAAAGGAAAGAATAGTCCATGAAAAATCCAAAATTCATAATTGATTCTCCTGTAAAATATAATGAAAACCAAAATGGATCTCCATTTCATTAGCATAAATATTTACACTATTGATATAATAAGGGAAAACTGAGTTTGTGACTGTCACATACCTAAACTTAGGTGTGGAACCATACAAAAATATTGTACTTTTGTGTAGAATAGTTAAAAATTATCACATAAACTCACTAGTGAATCAAAGTATGTCTAAACTCAATCCCTAGGGATCAAAACTCATATAAATCCTCATCTTTAAAATTGTCTTAATTATGTTTTTTTGTAGTGATATTTCAAGCTTCATGTTTCTTGAAATGGTGTTCATATACAATGCATGTGAATGTGTGTGTATGATTTTTTTTACTGTGCAAGTGTTTTAATATGATTGGAAATTAACAAATGTTTGTAAAATTAAGTGTTTAAACCAAAAACTACTTAGTTTTAGGTGGTTCCACACCTAAGCTTAGGTACGTGACAACCACACACTCACAATGAGTTAAATTTCATCTCCTTCTCCATTTCTTTAAATCTAAATTCAATTTATGAAATAGAAATCGTTAAGCCGTCAAACTTCAGCAACACAATCAGAGATCGCTTCAGGTAAATCGAACACTCCTTTTTACTTTTTATGAAATATTAGTCGACAACAACATTCTTAACATATGATTATAAGAACAAACGTATGCTCCTCGGTATCTGTCTGTAATGTTCAATCCGTTCACGGATTGGGTCGACCACCATTAATTTTTTTAATCAAAACCTTAGGTGGTGGTTGATGATATGAAAAGTACTCCAATAGCTACGGGTTGTTAATTGCATTTAACCACCCGTATTAAAAGTAATTTACCCACCCATATTAAAATTAATATTGTAATATTAATTGCAAAGAAATGAATCAATTGTTTTATACGTAGCCAAAAACGAAGAACTTGGTATTCGATAAAAGCAAGAATACACGAATCTTATTTAGCCCGTTTTGAAATGGGTTGTATGACATGTAATACAGAGTTTTAAATGAATAATTTTTCATTGCTATTTTTAATTAGAGTAAATTACAGTTTTTATCCTTGTGGTTTGTCCGATTCTGCGTTTTTATCCCTGTGCTTTTTTTTTTCTTTTTTTTTGTCCCTGAGGTATGCAAAATTCTGTTTTTTTATCCTTCCGTCCAACTCTGTCATAATTGCACCGTTAAGTTGTCCTATGTGCCAAGCACATGAGGGCATTTTAGTCTTTTTACCATCTTTCTTCTATGTTTTCCCCCAATCTTCATCTTCTTCATCCCAATTAAAAAGAAACCCTAATTCCAAAATCCATCAATTTCACAGATGACGATGCCGGTGATGGAGATCAGAAAAACTGACAATGGAGATCGGAGTTCTTTTTTTGCAGATCGAAGTTGAAAACAACCATTTCTTCATCTGATTGAGACCTGCATCTTACAAACTTCATTTGCTTGTTCTATTCGTTTTCAGTACCACACAAACACAAAACGATTGAGACTCAGCATCTTACCTGACCTGCTTCTTCGTCTCTGACCACCGTTGTCTTCTCTGTTTCGAATCGGTAAATGCTTAAGCTTTTTGCAGAATGGGAAGTCGCCGGAAGAAACCCTTCTGATTAAGTAGAATTAGACCATTGGGCTGCTGGGTTTCAGATTTCGCTGGGCAAGGATGAAAAGAAGGCAAAGAAAGCTGAGGTGGTATCAAAACAAAAGACTCAAAGTAAGGGTGGAAATGTGGCTAAAGGTAAGGGGCCTAAGCTTGGTGGTGGCGGTGGAAAGCGTTGAAGATCCATTTTAATATTTTGTTTTTGTTTTTGTTAGAAAAATTTAATATTTTGTATTGTTTATGTTCTTCCCATTGAGAGAAACCTGTCTTCTAAAGCATTTTTCATCTGTGCAATTTTGGAAGGTAATTGAAGTTAGGATATAGTTATGGAATGTGAAGCTTGTATGATTTCTTTTGCCTAGTTTAACAGGTCAAAGATTGGTGGGTCATGGTTAGGGTTGTGAATGTGTTGACAATTTCAATTGTTAATGGGTGGTTTAAAGGCGGTGGTGGTGGCTGGCGACTTGTTACTAACGACGGTTGGGTCAAGATTCAAGAGATTGAATGTGCAGAAACTCTTGGAGATCTTGATGAAGGGATCTTGACGAAGGGGTCTCTGTTGCAAGATTTTGAAAGCTATGGTGGATAAGATGAAAACCCAACTCGATTTTGAAAGCTATGGTGGAGATTTTGATGATGATGAAGATAACAAGAGATGAAGAGATGAGGGAGAGGACATGAGAGAGGGAAGAGATGGGGTGTTCTTGATGATGCAGAAGATAATATGAAAGTACAAGTTTTAAAACACATGGTACATGTAACTCAAAGAAAAAGACTAAAATACCCTCACGTTTTCAGCACGTGAGGGCTTTAACGGCCAAAAAGAGACGGCAAGTGGACGGAAGGATAAAAAAGCGGAATTTTGCATACCTCAGGGATAAAAAAACAGAAAAAAAAACACAGGGACAAAAACGCAGAATCGGGCAAACCACAGGGACAAAAACTGTAATTTACTCTTTTAATTACTATTTAAATTGTACACATGATTTTAAAGGGTATATGCCAGATAACAGTTTATTTTATTCTATTTTGAATCATAAACTAAATTAAAATGTTAAAAGAGATTGTTAAATTGAAATTTAAATTAAAAAATTTAAATCAAAATATCAAAACATTATTTTACACATTGATATTCAAGGAAGTGTTTAGAAATTTATCTTATTTTATTAAATAAATTGCTTCGTATTTTTGATATGTAATTGGTTCGATTTCGAGAATTCACCATTTTCGGTTCCGATTATGTCATGAAATATTTCGGATATGCTTGAAAATATTAAGGGATGGGAAATGAGAACTTTATTAAGGGATGGAGGGAGTATTTATTAAGGTTTGGATTGATTTTCCTTTTTTTTCCATTTCTTTTTCTTTTTCTATTTCTTTTTCTATGTTTATCATTGTTTTATCAATTATTCTTAAATTTTACAAAATTAATATAATTTATAATGATCAATGAAACTTTCAGTTTAAAAGCATTACACATTTTCTTATTCTACATTTAATATTCATCAATTAACGATAAATTATTGTATGACAATAAAAATTTATGGAAAATGATAATGACAGCCCTTAGGGCTGTCATTAAGAAGGCAAAATACACAAAAGACAAGCCCCCTGAATTTTAGGAATATTACTTTTTTAATCAATGTATAAGCATTTTATGCATGTTAGTGACAGCCCTAAGGGCTGTCATTAACAAAACCCAAAATTTATATACAAATAAAATTAGTCACAGCCCGTGATTTTTCACGGGTCATAACCTAGTAATATAGTAAATAAACGATGTATCCAACAGACAAGCTTTGCTTATAATATAAATGACCTAACCGTTGGATTTCTTGGAATTCAATTTGTAGAGAACCATAGCGCTTGAGGGGGCACGACGTTCGTAGATATTCTTGTGGATCTGAAGTGACTGTAATTTTACACACAAATTTACACAAATTAACCGCTGAAGAAATTAGTGAAGAAATTTAGCGGAATACCTCGACATTTTGTGCCACAGACATGAGATATCTTTCTTCCTTTGGACGCTGATTTGATGACAAATCTAATAAGTATGCTGAAAATAATATACAAAAGTATGATAATATAATAAGTATGATAATATAATAGCAAACCAGTTTTAGAGCATCTTGGAAAGATTGAGATGCTTCATCAAAAAGAGCCTTAGCCTTAAGTTGATCAGATGTTTGAAATGCACTTGAAGACAGGCAATTCCCTAGAAGCCAATGAGCCTCGGGTTGTCCCGGATTGATGGTTATTGACTTGGACAGTTTTGATATAGCAACTTTTTCAAATGTCAAACAAATAAAGAAAACTTCTTAGAAAAGCATATGCATACGTATATTTAATCTATATTAGCATGTGTAACAGTACCGTTAATCGTCTCATTTGATTCTTGAAATACATCATTAGTTAAGTTGGAACCGTCGATCAAAGCTTGGGCCCATCTTGTAAGATTCTGTGTGACAAATGAAAAATGCAATAGGTGACAAAAGGAACTTGTTGACGAAACCAGTTTATAAGATCGTTAATAAAAAGGCATGCATCTGCGTTTTTGGGATTGTTATCGAACTCTAACGCCGCCTCCGTACAAATAAGTTCCAAGCGACGCTTTTCATCAATTTGAAAGCCTTCCATGGCTACTGATTCAAATATATTAATTAAACTCGAACAGCAAGCAGAAAAATCGAATGGCAGCAACTTGTGTGGGTGGACGGTGACGCTTGTTGGCCGGAGACGAATGCGCAGAAGGAAGCAAAAACGAGAGCGACTGAAAAAACGATCTGATGTTAATTCCGGGTTTTTTCCGGGTCAGCGGTTAAACCGGAAACCCAAAAGATGCGAATCCACTTTTAAATATTGGCCGTTTCTTTGACGGCCCATTCGATTAAAGCTACGTGGCCCTTTTATTTCTAACTTACGGCCCACTTATCTATTTTAATACCGTTTTTGGCCATTTCTGCAATGGAATACATACAGATTATATTAGAGAAAGATAAAAAGATTTCTTAAAAGTTGTATCTGCCAAGATGGTCAACCTGCACTTTGCAAATCCCTTTCCATTTGAACAACCCATGTAGGAATCCTACTTGCAATATAATTTTTATATTTTTCCTTATTTTGTCATCCTTTCAATTCTTTTATTTATTTTTTCAGTTTTGCTTTAATTATATTTTGCTCTCATAACCTTTAAATATTTTCTATAATGACAATTTAGTCACTTGAATTTTAACATTTAATATGTATGTTCTTTAAAAAAAATGAATATTTACCATCAAAGTTTTTAATTTCTTATATAACCAATGAATTTCTATAACTAAAAATAGTTGATTTTTAACTACTATTAATATCTAATATTTTATATTTAATGAATTTCTAAACAAAATTGGTTTCAAAGAGTCTTAGATTTCTAAAATAACAATCATATAATTTTATTTTACCATAAAGTTTTTTAGGTTGACATAAGTAGCACATACTCCTACACAAAGTAAAACTAATGGATACATTTATATTATAATTAAGGAAAAAATAATTTGTATACTATTAGCAGAATAACACATATCACGCATTTAACTAGACGTTGTACAACTTAAAAGTTTTGTTAATGTAAATCATCTTTTGAGCGTCACATGAAAATCTCTGCAGCAACGCGCAAGGAAATTTCTACTAGTTTATAAAATATTTCCTAAACATAAATCAGAAAGCTTCCTAAAAATAATAATAAATCCGCCTTGATGTCAACCCGGCAACATTGTCTCTTATGTTTCCTTTGATGTTCCACATTTTTGTGCGAATTGATAAAGCACCCTTAATGCTTTTTGAACTGGTAAAACACCCTAAATGAGTAAATGGTACCTCATAATTTATAAAACATTTTTGGTGCATACTTTACAAAAGGTTGTATTAGAATCAAAATCTTGAGCATTCTACAAAACATTAAAATCAACATGGTCAAATAGCATTGCATCGACTTCTGAAGTCAAATTAGCTAATTTGATCTCTCACATCCTAAAACTAAAAGGCTTTGTTTTTCTCTTTAGATTTACGGTTTTTAGACCCCGACCAACTAACTATTTGCAGGAAAAAAAAATTTAGGTATGTAGACACTTGACCCACTAATTGATTTTCTGGACACCAACCCGCTATTAAAAACCGATTTATGGTTCTCTTTATATCATAATTTGGTTTTTTGCAATAACTAACTTGTAACTTGACAAACCTTAGGTATCACCTTTTACTCTACTGATAGGTCATAGTATCATGTTATTATGATAAAGAAGTAGACAGTGTTGTATTTGAAAGCTTAAATTTTTAGGAAGTAAGTGGTGGTGGAGGAAACGCAAGTTCCCCAGGTAACACAGCCACACTTCTTAATCACTTTGAGATACTTGTAAAGTACATTACGAGTAATCTAACTTTTGCAATCGTTTATTGCAGGAGGAGATGGAAAGTGATGGTGAGCGGCATGAGATGGTGATGACCCCACGAGCACCAAGATTTTATAATTCAGTACTTTTATGGATTCTGTAAAAACAATTTTATTTTATTGTTTGGATAATTTTTTATTTTATGTTAAAACAAAGTTTTTGGTTTTAATCAATTCGAATCCATGGTTGAATTATATTGTGTGCATGTGTGATAATTACACTAGTCAAGGTTTATGACTAGATTGTAAGTCAAGTTTTTGATTTACTTAATATTTCATATTATATACTTGCTTGATTGTTGTATGAATGAATAATGTCTTGATAGCTCAAGGTACTTAGATACTGGTAATTAGAAGTTTTTCTAATACAAGTATTTAAGAGTTTTATGGAAGCATAAGGTTCAAAAGTTATTGAACTTAGTTAAAACATCTTAAGTAATAGTCATTACTTACGATAGAAAGTTTTAAAGTATTAGTATTAATATAGTATGATTATGTTGGATATAATCAAGATAGACTTTAAAGAGTATTATTACAAGTCTTTCATACTTGTGATAAAGAATTTGATGAAGTCATAATTCCCTAATAGGAATAATTGGATATTCGTAAAATCCAAGTGAAATGACTTAGACATTAAGTGAACTCTTAAAAGGGACAAACTATATTAAAGTATTTAAGAATCAAAAGGTATTATTGCAAGTCTTTTATACTTGTAATAAATACATTATTTAATCAAGTCGTAATTCCCTTATAGGAATAATGGATATTTGAGAAATCCAAGAAATGACTTTGACATTAAATAAAGTTCTTAAAGAATACTAATACATTTAAGAATTGGAAGTATTGTTTCAAATGTTTCACACTTGTTATATACAGTAATCAATAAAGATCATAATTCCCTAAACATGAATAGTGGATATTCGCAAATCCAAAGGATGATCTTAATTATTGATAGAATTCTTAAAAGATTAAACTACAAGTTATTGACTAGGTCAAAGTAGTAGTTTAAGTGATGCTTAAATTCCATAAAAGATAGTGGGAGCTATGACTAACATAATTCATTAAAGATATTAAAGAATTTAGTGAGTTAGTAAGACATTAACAACAAGGTTTTACCAAGTCGTTAGCCAAAGAGTTAAGAGAAATAATAAATGATCGTTAATTAGACTATTGCAAACCTAATAGCGTGATCACGAGTCCTGTGATTAATTATTGCATATCTAATAGGTTGTTCACACTCCAGTGGATAACATAATCATTTAAGGAAATTTCTTTAACTAGTAATAATATATCTACAAATCAAGTAACTAAAAGAGGCTTTAGTTACAAGGAGAATTTTATGAATTCAAGAAACTAAGAAGTTAATTTCCAATCCTCCTATGTTTACCGAATTGCATAAAAGGCAAGACTGAAATATGTTCTAGATTGTTGCAAGAACAAAATCTAGCAAAGGCAGCAGAAATAGTATTTTTCAAATACTCTTCTTATGTCTTTAGTTTAATAGAAATGACTGGTTTAGTGATAAAGTTACAATTAAGGTTGTAAAAGTCATTAAGTAATCAACACGAACAAAAGGAATAAGTAATGATCCAGTAATAATTCTGTAACATCCTAAAACCGGCCTAATAGTTTTAGGTATATATGGATATTTGATAAATATCTATTTGACCATATGTGGAATAAATGGATTAAATGTTAAATGAATTGTTTGACCTTTTGTCCTTTGTGATATTTTAATCAAGGGATTAAAATATCCGGTTTCTGAGATATTTAAACGATTTTGTGATTTTTATATCTTTAGATTCCTTGTCGGATTCGTTTCCAGAAATGCTTTCGTTTTTAAAATTGGAGTCCGTTTGCTATTTTAAATAAATTAACTACGAAAGAGATTTTTATATTGTATTGTTTAAAAAAAAACTAGAAAAAAGGAGATGGCCCCCCTTCCCCAATTGTGACGGATTATGGGGATGGATAAGGGATGGACCTTATCCATCATTCTTTCCAACCATCTTTATTTCATTTATATTTTTATAAATTAAACATCTCAAAACATCTCAAACTTTCTTAGTGTTTTCTTGAAGATCATAGCTCAAATCTTTTACTTTGTGACTTACAACCTCGTTTTTGTGAAGCTCTTGAGGTAGGCTTTCATCTCTTGTTGTTTGTTTTGAAGTTCTTGACAAGATGTTAAACTAGGTTTATATTAGTTAGTGTTACCTTGATGAAAATTGTTATAGATGGTTTATTTGTTGTTTGTTTAAGTTTTCTTAGACATGTGTATAACAAAGAAAGATAGAAAAGAATTTAAGATATATGTGTACATATATGGGTTGATGTATGCGTGGATAATAAAAAAAAAAAGAAAAGGTAGCAAATTAGATATGTGGTGGTTTGGTTGTTGCTGCTGCTACGAAAGAACCAAAAGAAAAAAAAAAGAAACAAATAAAAACATAGTTTTGGCTTTTAGGCTATATGTTTAGAACAAAAGAAATGAAGATGTGAAAATATGCTTCTATTATGATATATATATATATATATATATATATATATATATATATAGTAATAATAATAATATCTTTATGTTTATGTGGGTTTATTAGGTTGACTACATGAGAATACATGTTAGTTGTTCATGGTGTTCTTGAAAAGTGATGATCTAGGGTTTTAAGATTTAGTGGGTTTTTATAAAGATATTTAGATCTTGGATTTTTATGGTTTGCATGGTTAGTTTAGGCTAAACTAACATGTTGGAAGTATTAAATGTTAAGATGTTTCATTATAAATTTGTTGGATGAAATGGTGAGTTAAAAAGTTGTATGGATCTTAAGTCTAAATTGTAAACTAGTTATTGTGTCAAATGACTAGTTGGTGGAAATGTGTAAATTGTGTGTTTTATGGGTTTTGTTGATTGTTTATGATAAAATGAGATGTTAGTTATGCTAATTGTGACTTATGTCAAGTATTGGTGAGATTGATGAAATGCTAGTTAGTGTTTGGGTGATTTGAGACAAAAGATAGAACTTATGATTTTGGAAGTCTAATAGTTGGGTTATAGTAGTTATGAACTTGTTGGAATGGTTAACTAGTTATGACTTGCTAAATGTAGTAGTTTATGGATAATGGTTGTGAATTGCTTATGTTATAGTGATGTTTGGGTTTTGACCCGTTTGGGCCATTTAGTAGTAAAATGACCTAAGGAACTTGGATTGTGAAAGTATAAGTACCTTGTTAGGTTTATGTGTTAGAAATGTTGTTGATAACATGTGGTGAATTGTAAGTTGATGATATGATTGTAGTTTTAGGATGTATCATTGTTTAATAATCCGGTTTTGACCCGTTTGAATGTAAGACTTGCAAAATGGCTAGTTGACTTGTTATGTAAGTGTAAATGGTCATGACATGTTCATATGATGATGCAAGTGTTTAGTTATCTAGTTGGTGTAAGTGTTAGTGTTAAATGTATATTTAACATTGTTTATAATTTTGGTGGAATTATATACTAATTCGGTATTCCTTTGGATTATCAGGAAACGGGATGACAACTCAGTGACATTAGAAATCTGAGTTGGTGACTAGGAGAAGGTTACGGTGAGTGGATTTAACCTCCAACTTGTGTTTGGTTACAATTGGTTTGGTATTTGCATACTTGTTGTAAACACAGGAAATGTACCAGCTTTGGGGAGTTCGCGACGCGAACTAGGGTTCGCGATCGCGAACTGTGGACAGAGAATTTTGGGTTTGATAGTGAACAACTTCGCGACAGGTTCCCGAACGCGAATTGTAGTTCGCGACGTGAACTTGCATGTGATGCTTTTGATGCAGTTTTTCGTAGCTAGCTTGTTTGTTTGGTACCTATTTGCTTGTGTTAAGTTAAATAGGTTATGTGCACATAGGTGAAGAGGATTTGCTTGATTGGTAGCAACCACTCGGTTTGAACTAGGTGACCGAGGTTTGAGAAGTCAGTGTCGGAAGGATATCGGCTGGGCATAGTGTATCGACGAATCGTGGTATTCGGACCTTACCTGTATGCGTTACACGTAAGGGGGTTTACCGGTGAGTTGGGTACAAGCTTTCGGGTACCGTCGTTGGGCCGACGATGGTTTTAGGCTCCTGCAGGACCACCACCGAGCTTCTTGAACAAACAGTGTTATGTGGTTATGTGGCTTTTCGATCGTAGAGATGTTTATGATAGCTTGTTGTGCTTTACAGAATTTGTAGATTATATTCATTCACTTAGCTTTGTGCTAATCCCTCCCTCGTTGAATCTTTTCAGGTTGATCGGTGCTTTGGACGGGATGATTGACCAAGCTCAATTGGATATGTTTTTGTAAATTGAGTCATGTCGTTAAGTGACACCGTTTAAGCAATGCTTATTTTGGAAATTAATTTGGGACGTTTGGTTTGTAAACCTAAACCTATTATCTATTATCTTTATGCTTCCGCACCCTTAAAAAAACGCTTTCTAAATTTTGCGGTGTTACAACTTGCTATCAGAGCTTCGGTTTGGCGATGTATACACTGTTAGGTGTTTCATTCCCAAATCGTGGCTCGAGTTTGGTCAAGCGTTCCAGACGAGTGGGATTAGAGCAATGGTGAATGAAGTTAGTTGTAGTTAGTATGTAGTTACTAACGATTTGAACTAAGCTTTCGTGAGTTGTTGTGATTGTTATAGATATGACAGGTAAAGAGAACCCGACCCCCTTGGCCCTAGGAAACGTTGGTACCTCAAGTTACAATGCGGGAACTACCCGAGGAGCATATATACGCACGTTGGGAATGAAGTGCATTAGAGGTGGTCAATTTGGGCAAGATGGAAATTGGTATTGGGAAAAGAAAATGAGTTGTGGGTCAAGGACGGGGGCGGTCGGGGAATCTTCATCAACATTAGACCGACAGTGATAGCTCGGGTATGTTTTGATAAACTCAATACTTGTGCTTATGTAGAATTGTTAATTGAGTAGGTCGCTTAATTAAGATTTGTGAAATGTTGTGATGAACTGAACTGCTTACCTTTGGTGTTTTATGTCACTCTAATTAGAATAATTGATTGCTTATTGATTTGGGATACATCATATGTGTCGGGAGTTTTGTAGATATAAGTGATGCATGCTTACATGTTCCTTTTATTGAAACTTAGACTAAGTTCGGTGTAATCTGATGTATGGATTAGTCTAGTTAATCAAAGTTGTTAGTATATGTTATAAAAGATTGTTTCTATTATCGTTTGTCGGGACACACATAGTGTCTCGGTGGTGAAAGTTGTTCATTCATATTTTGTGCAAACTGATGATAAGTTGAGATTAACTGTCTTGGTTGTTCCTCCGCTTCAGGAGAAGTGAAGATGATTGGTGGTATGTCGGTTTCGGTCACAATATATGTGGCCATAGATAAATTGAGTATGATAGTAATTGTTGTGACTATAATTAACGTAAGGCTTATAATTATGATAGATGTAATCATAGACGTGAATTGAATAGTCCAAGTAGGACTAGTGTTTGTTATGTGAAAAAGTTGGAACTTTTATTGTAACCAGTTGGGTCACAGGTAGTGACTTGTATAGTGAGAATCGGAAATGCATGTCTAAAGTGAATAAATTGATGCTTGCTTTTGTTATAGCCATTAATTATGACCGTCAGTCAATGTTAAATATTTGAATGACCTGAAATGTTATGATGCAATCCTGATTGGTTTCCTATGTTGAATTTGGAGTCTGAAAGTGACTAATGAACTGTATGTGTAAATTAATTTGAGTTGACTTGCGATAGTAATAATTGAAGAATAAAAGAGGTTGTAAGTGATTGCATTGATTATGAAATTATTTGAGAAGAGTTTTGAAAATGTGATTTATACTTAAATCTAGTGTTTAGATTTAATGATTGTATTGAAATGATTTATGTTGATAAAATTGATCATAGTTTAAATTGGTAATTTTTTTTTTAAATTACTCAAAGTGATGATGATGTTTTATTGATTGTAATAAAAGTTGTCGAATTGAGATTTTGAGGTTTTATGTCTTAAGAGATACGTTTCTAGATCAAATATCATGTTAGTAATGATTAAAGTTGCTTATGCTTAATTGTGAATTGAATTGATGAATTTATCTTGCTATTTGGATGTTAATAGGTAAGAGTCAAGAACTAGTTGAATTGTGATTAGCTGACTTGAGTTTAAGTAAAAGTGGACAATTAATTGAAAATGTTTATTAGTCATAACATGAGTTTGACATGTTTAACGAACCGTTAGTTGTATATTTGGAATTGTTATGATAAATTTCTCAATGTGGACCGTTAAAGGTAGCTAGTGTCAAGACTTGGTTGGATGCATTTTTTTAGTTGCTAGACCTTGATTATGATGATAATCGTTTGATAATTGTACGAGTTGGTTTTGGTAAATAGTTTAACATGTTATGAAAGTAGTAAAATAATTTTGTCTATAAAACTTGTTTGATCCGTTTGGTCATAAAGCGTTAAAAATTTGATAAATGTCTAATTGAGTATAAAAGATATTGCTATTAATATTACCATGTTTGTAATGAGATATGTGGTTTGGACTTGAATTGTGTAACTTTGACTTGTCTCGTCAAAACGTAATTTGTCTTTATAAAATTTTGACATTTTTGTAATATGGCCAACTATGCATGAAATAGTATATGATTGTTAGAAGTATGGTTAACTAAGGATTTTGATAGTGTTACGATGAATTGCTCGATTTTGACCCGTTTGTGCTTAGTATGCAGAATTGATGTGACTTTATCTCATGAAAGTCTATTTTTTTTTTTGAAATTAATTGATTAAGACCGAAAATTTTGATTTGGAAATTCTTAAAATTGCGGGTCGTTTAACGAGTTAAAGTGTGCAAGATTGTAAATTTTGATAGAATAAAGAAGAAAACTAGTAGGTATTTCAGACTTAAAATAATTGTATGACCTTGTGTAAGGAAATTTTTCTAAACATATGCTTGTGGATCACTTTTATGTCATGAGGAATTCTAACTGAACCATGAATGGTAGTTGCTATTTGAGTATCGAGATAATTTTGAATTAGTGTATAGAGTAAATGAATGAATTGATTGTATGTTATTAAGGTAAAAGTTGGAATTGCTAAGTATACTATGAAGTGTATGACAAATTGGATGTGAGTTTTGATTTGAGCATGTATGTATGAAATTGATTGGAATAGAGTCGTAGACTTATTGTGATAAATGCTTGCTATTTGAATATTGTTATTGGATTCCGGGGACGGAATCCTTTTTAAGGAGAGTATAGTTATAACATCCTAAAACCGGCCTAGTAGTTTTAGGTATATATGGATATTTGATAAATATCTATTTGACCATATGTGGAATAAATGGATTAAATGTTAAATGAATTGTTTGACCTTTTGTCCTTTGTGATATTTTAATCAAGGGATTTAAATATCCGGTTTCTGAGATGTTTAAACGATTTTGTGATTTTTATATCTTTAGATTCCTTGTCGGATTTCGTTTCTGAAATGCTTCCGTTTTTAAAATTGGAGTCCGTTTGCTATTTTAAATAAATTAACAACGAAAGAGACTTTTATATTATATTGTTTAAAAAAAAAAACTAGAAAAATGGAGATTGGGCCCCTTCCCCAATTGTGACGGATTATGGGGATGGATAAGGGATGGACCTTATCCATCATTCTTTCCAACCATCTTTATTTCATTTATATTTTTATAAATCAAACATCTCAAAACATCTCATACTTTCTTAGGCTGGGCGGTACGGGTCGAAGGAAGCAAGGGCGTGGGGGGTGAGGTTGACGGCCACGCCGTGGCTAGGTAAGGGAACACCGCCCCCCCCCCCCCCCAAACAACGGCGTGGGGGGTCGGCGTGGCGGATCCGGCGAGTTCACAACGGGGGAGAATGGGCGTGGCGTCGAGGGTTGCGAAGCAAATAGCCGTTGAACGGCTATATTTTTAGCCGTTGGGGAATTTAAAAAAAAAATAATAATTTAATTTATTTATATTCTATATAAACACACTCAAAACACTACCAAAACATTACCAAAACACTACCAAAACACACCACAAATCTACCAAAATACCCCAACTCACAAATAATGAATTATCTTGGTTCATCATCTGACGACGATGACGCGTTTATGCTAACAATATACTCAGAACTCCTCGTGTAACGCCTCAATTTTTCTTGTAATTGAATTAGTTACTTTATTATAATGAATTGTGTGACATTATTTATTTGAGACATTTTTGTGTTAAGTTATTTATCGTGTATTTAATTCGAGCAAACTAAATACTAGTGTCTTATTTAATGACAAGAGTGTCATTCAATGTGCGTTTCATTAATCATGCGGATTAATTAAAAATAATAACAAGTGTGTTATTCGGCGGTGCTAAATAATAATAAGATTAAGTAACTAGTATCCTAAACGTTCAATAATTCTCGAGGCCAGTCAATAGGCCAAGACATTAGTCCTTATTCCCATTTTTTTTTCCTTTTCCATCATATGTTCGGTTAAGACAAAATAAAAATAAAAACAAAAGAAAAACAAAAGGGGACCGGAATTTGTTTTGTCAAAGCTTAGCAAGGTCAGGTCTCATTTATTTTCTTGGTTTGTCCCTCCCTCGTTTTGTTCTACTTTTAAGCCCGACTTGTATTTGGGATTTATTTATTCGGTGGTGGCCCACTTGGATTATAGTCTTTTTTTTTATCCATCATAAGCCCACGTGATTGCAAAGCAGAAACCAAATTCTTCTTGATATTTAAACTTACTCTTCCCATGGACCAACCCTAAACCTCCACGTTGTTATTCTGCCGCTGCCCTTGAATTCCCCCTTTTGAATTCGCAAGCCAACAAACACAGCAACTCTCTTCAGCCGTGGGTATCGTGCAAGGAAGAAGAAGTTCTGAGTTTTTGAGGCTTCATTGATTAACCATAATCGGTAACATCCCATTGCCTCTTTTCCTTTCTGTTGTTGTTTCTCGATTCTAATAACCATAGTATTGTTGTTATGGTGGTCGAGCAGTAGGGCCAGCGAGCAAGCATTCGAGTTACAGCCTTGAGTTTTAGAGGTTGTTTTCGAGACGGTCCTCAAATCTCTAAGCAAAGTAAGGAGCAGAAGCAACGCCAAGCCATTCCATCTTGTTCTCGAACCAGTCTCCATCCAATTGATTCGGTAGTTAATCCTTGTGTTCTTTTCTTTGATTACAGCTTTGCTTGTGACTGATTTCGTTCTTAGTAGGGGCTGTAACTGGACCATGTTAGGGTCCGGGTTCTTTGTGGTTTCGGTTATTGTAGAAAGAATAGTCATATCGTTGGGTGTTGATGTTGTTATTGCGTTTCCTATGATTATTGTTTCTGTCCAGATTTCGCGTCGAGGGTGGGTTGGGTTTAAGTCATTGGAAATTCTTGGATGTCGGGTTTCAGGGCTGGGTAAAGATCTTGGTTTATAACCTACACGTTTTGTTAACCGAAAAACCTAAAACCGAACCCGTAGGGTTCTTGGTTTCCCAAACCGAAAGGTTTCTTAAACAAGTTTGATGGTATTTTTTTTTGGACTCAAGTTCCTGTAATAAAAGTGATTTTTGGACTGTCGGGAGTCTCAGGAAATATCGGGTTGATGTCGGGATTTAAAACGGGTTCTATTTTAATATGCTGAATTTTAACAGAATCTGTTTGCTGACTTCGGGACTGTTTTTACCGCACTTAAAATACGTTTTTGGATTTTTGGCCCGTGATGGTCACTAGCTTTCTGAGTCCTCTTTCCAATGCCGCTAACGGCTCGTAAATCTGATATACGGTTTAACAGTTATCGATGTTTTAGTGACCTATCACAGAATAGTGTTCGGTTCAGCTATTCTGTCTTGTGAGCCTGTTTCGACCCCTTTCTGTTTGGAATTAGTTCCCGAAGTCTTCTGACAAATTGTAGTCCTCTGATCCGTGCAGCTACTGTAAAAATTTGGTTAAATTCTAGGGAATGGTTTAGGAATTATAACAGTTCCCGCGGGGGCGTCGGGTTCTGGCAGAATGTTGTGAAATGAGTTTTGAGCGAAGTTTTAATTCGAGTTTTATTATGCGATGTAGGACCTTCTAGGAACTGATCGGTGACTCGTACGTGCCGAGGATACTTCTAGGAGCTTACGGTTATTCGAGGTGGGTGATCTCACTATAACCTTGCATTTACTTTCATTTCATGATTATGTGCTATGTGTCATGAATTGTTATTGCTTTGAGATAAGCTTGTTTATTTGATGATGTGCTAAGTGTTGTTTATTTTAAATACATCCTGAACTGAGATATGGATGTTGAGTAACCGAGCTAAGTACCATATCATTATGTGTTGATCTGCGTACATGAGTTATGTTTATGAGTTATATGCATGTGAGATGTGCTAGTTGATTTCATATCTGTTGAGATGATATGTGTTGAGTATGAGATGGTTTGTTTTATATGAGTACATATTGTATGAGTCAACACGTTAATAAAACTAACCTAATAACTATGAGATTTTAATTACCGATCGCAAGAGGCGACGACGAGAGCCAACTCTTCCCATTTGAGTTGCCAAAGTACACTACACGACTGTCAGCGTGGTATTGCGGGGCACCTAGAGGACGGGTGTTGGAAGAGGGTGTTGTGACGAGCGTATGGCGGTGGGCGTACGTTGAGCATCGTCACAACCCACGGCGAACCTAATGAGATTTAATAAAATGCCTAATAATCGAGAATTGAGTAGAGTCTTTAGGGATCACTTATGTGGTGTGGATTGTTTGTATGTGTATGTTTATGGTGTTGATTATTCACTCAGCGGTGGCTGACCCCAAACACTCCCTCCCATTTTGCAGGTACTAGCAAAAGCAAAGAGAAGGTCAATGGTTGACGAGCTGCGTTTCTATTTTTATATATGTGGATTTGGATTAAAACATTTATTGAGTCAAACATGTTTTGTTTTAAAACCTTTAATTATTCCGCATTTAAAACACGAGACGGTTTATATTTTTATTTATTATGAGTTGGGACCTTTGAGTTACTTGTATTTTTGGGGGAAAATGTAATATTTTATTGATTAAAATTTTTTAAATTCCCCTTGATTTTTGGGATGTTACACCTCGATGATATATCCGACGATGATGAAAGTGAAGTCTTTGACACTACATCGTTATAGTTGTTGCTTTAGTCATTAATAGTAGCACCAATACACAAAGTAAATAATTTGCATATTTAATTTGCATCTCCAGCACCAGCTGTGTCAATCGGATCCTGGATTAACTGAAAAATATATATTATAATACGATATTAACTTGCATATTTGGATTAATAAAAACAAAATAAAAAACTAATTAATATTTACTTTTGGCTTGAAATCTCTAGATTAACTGAAAACTATTTATATACGGGTTTTTTGCCCCTGGGGCATACGTTAATATGTATTAAATGCACTTAGAGTTTCCTAAATACATAGCAAAATGCATTAAAGAAGGTCACACTTTCCATATTTTTTACAAGTATTCAATGTTTATTTTAATTTAAATGGAAAGTTTGAAATCATTAAATGACTTTATCATTTGCCCCAGGAGCACACAATAGAAAAACCCTTTATATAATAAGATAGTAAGTTATTAACCTTGGAGATACACTTACCCAGATTCTACAACCGTTTCCTTTTCCACTCCATGGATTGACATAAACCTAGTAATCATAAAGAAAATGAACAATGAAAACAACTTTTATAACCATTTTCCCCAAAGTAACTGACCAATTCTAGTAAATGCTCAATTTAATGCACAATTAAAATGTTCAATCTGCTTTATAAAGTAGTATAGATAACGTAAATGTCAAATTATAATCGAAGAATGCTCGTTACAATTTCATTGATTTTACATGAGATAATTAATGACTCGTTAATAACATCATACAATAATTAAGGAAATTTGGCTTCACTTAAAGTGGTGAATGTGGTCACGCCACCCCCCACGCGGTCTCATGTGGGCAATTTAAACTGGCGCGTCACCACACCGTAAGTGTTGTGAGTGAGCGGCCAAGCCATTTGTCTGGCGAAAGTCACAAATAAAAGACAAATTTATTTGTGAGAGGTATTTTGTCAGTGAGTAATTAATACTAATAATGTTTAAAAGTATAAACAATATTAAAAATGTAATTTAACTATATTAAAGTGAACAGTTAGCTGAGAACGAGTCCAAATTTCTTACCAAATAAGGTAATTTTTTAAAATATATTGATTATTCTAACAATTATAAATTTAAAGTGTATAACTTATTATGATACAAAGATAGAATAGTGATTTCTTCATATATAGGGGAAGAAGTCACATCAATGCCCATTACTCTTAACTAGCTGGGTACCCGCGCAATGCGGCGGCGGGTACCCACAAACTATATTTCGTGGCGAGCAAGTGTCGTTCGTTTACACGGTTTTTCCAACAATAATTGCGCAAATGAATGATTTTCTCCGTCTTTAAAAATTGCAATTAGTAATCATTATCATCTAGAACATATAATACATTCAAGTTCTAACAAACTTAAGGATTATAATTAAAGAATATGTGAGCACACAAAGAAATACCTTGATCATGGAAAGTTCGATACAGTATATTTTCTATTTAAAGTTGGTTGTTTATTTGTTCTAAAACAAAGTGTCATTTAGATCAATCGGTTAACACACAGTCTGTACTCATAAAAGGTCTTCTGTTCGAATCCTGTAAGCAACATTTTTTTTATTTTTGCGATGTTTAAGATGTTACTAAAAGCAGAAAAAAGTTTATGTTTAAGTTTAAGCACTTCTATATTTAGTAGTCCTAAACACATTATAAAGCAGTAAGATAAGATATGCGTTATGTTGAAAGATGAACAAAAGCTTCTATCTTTTTAAGATACACTTATGGGTAGTATAGTCAATTTAGGAAGTAAATTAATTGGGTGGTAAGTATATTCCGGAAAATTAGTCAATAAGTGTTGAATAGTCAAGACGTTTCCGGAAAATTAAATTGTAACGGAAATAAAAGAGGGGAAAAATGCGAGCATTTTTAGTGATATGTACTTTGTTTTTTTTTCGGACAAACGAAGTGTCATTTAGAGCAATTGGTTAACACACAGTCAGATTTCACAAGAGGTCGTGTGTTCGAATCCTGGAAGCAATACTTTTTTATTTTTATAGTGTTGAAGAAGCTACTAAAAGTGGAAATGTCAAGGAGTTGCTATGTTTAATAGTCCTAAATATTTTATAGATAGTATAGATATACATTTACCATAATACAGTTCATAAATTTTTTTAACATTAAAATATGTTGCATGTTCTATATATAAGGTTGTATTAATAAAATGTCATCAAACAATAATGTAGCTAAGATGGTTATCAGTTATCACCGTGAATATCTTCTAATGATACCCAAGTTCGAAACTAGCTATGTGCGTGTTTCTTTTTATCAATAAGTTTCACAAATACCTCTTAAGTTTTAGGGAATTTTTATTGTAAGTCTTTAAATATCCGTCTATAACAATAAATTACAACTAACTTTTCTAATTAATGAATCTAACCCTATAATTTTACAATTTTACATATTTAAATTCATCCATTTTATATTCATATCTACGAGATGAATTAGGTAGATAAGTATGCATATACGCTAAACAATAAAATAAAGTTTGAGTTTAATGAATGGAAGTGATTTATAAACAATAATTATATATACGCTAAAAGTATGCATTTACAATAGAGTTTTTCTAACATGTGCGGCACATGTTTAGGTATATTAATTAACTCAAAGTTTCCATTATAACTTACAAATGCATTTAATATATCTTTTGAATATGTATAGTATGTAGGTCATTAATGTATATTAAGAAGTTATTAGGAAAGTTAATGCATCTAAACATGTGCCTAGGGACACATATTAGAAAAACCCTATACAATATACTATTATAAATTCTGGTATGTACACTTTTTAGTGTATAAATTATATTAGACCAATGATGAAAAGGCACTACTAATATTTAAAACTAACTTACAATTTAAAAATACCACCCATATTGTTACAAAATTACATATTTTAATGACAACTTAATATTACAAAGTGATAGCAAAGTAAGAACATGATGGTAAACTAAGTTCGTTTTTTAAAATATCGAAAAGTAGATTTAAAACGCAATTTTTTTTTAAATAACGTAAAAATAAAAAAAATTAGGGTAAATTACAGTTCTTGTCCCTGACCTTTTCCCGATTCGGTGTTTTTGTCCCTAAACTTTTTTCTTCTGTTTTTTTGTCCTTTATGTTTTTAAAATTCTGCATATTTGTCCTTCCGTCCAACTCCGTGTATTTTTAGCCGTTAACCACCATCACGTGCATAAAACGTGAGGGTAATATCGTCATTTTACCATTTTCTTTTTTATTTCATTTTTTCATAATATTTCTCATCTTCTTCCTTTTTCTCATCAAGAACTAGGGTTTTTAAACTTTTCCTCAGTGAATTGAATCAGAAGA
Source organism: Calendula officinalis (assembly GCA_963853835.1). Taxonomy (NCBI): domain Eukaryota; kingdom Viridiplantae; phylum Streptophyta; class Magnoliopsida; order Asterales; family Asteraceae; genus Calendula; species Calendula officinalis. The sequence goes on from OY970821.1 coordinate 40,367,524, forward strand.
TGATTGTTATGCACATCAGCAGAGCACGAACATCATCTTACAACATCATCATCATCATCTTAAATTGTAGCAGAGTACGAACATCATCCGACCACCCGCGGACAATGGTCTTCTCCTGCGGATCTTTGTCTTCTCCGGCGGCATCATTTCCTCCAGCTCTATGGTGTTGCAACTCCGACGAGATTGACATCTAAGAGGGTTTTCGTATTCCAGAAGTTAGGGTTCGTGTTTCATTTTGGGGGTTTTCATCTGAGAGACATCGATCTGAACAAGTGTACACCTTTCATGGATTTGTGCGATGGCTATTTAGCTTGGAGTGAACCATGGCGGCCACGGTTTGAGCTGAAACCGCTTTGAGCTGAAACCGGTTTGAGCTGAAACCGCTTTGAGCTGAAACCTACCGGTTGAATCTCGTCTTGCTTCTTCGTCCCCTCATCTTCTTCCTCGCCGGATGTTTTCCTCGCCGTAGTGGTGACACCTTCATAAAAAACAGATTCACAAACGATGAAGAAGAAATGTGAGGGATTTGATTTTGATTTGATTTAGAACCACTCAAATGACACCTTCACAAGAACATGCAGAAATCTTCTACAAAACGAGTTCAAATGAATTGGGGATTTTGCTTTTAGGTGATATTCTCGTTTTTTTGGGGGTTTCTTTGTTTTTGATTTTGCTTCCGTGGTGGTGGGATGGTTGATTTTAGGATGATTCATAATCATCATCTTCTGATTCAATTCACTGAGGAAAAGTTAAAAAACCCTAGTTCTTGATGAAAAAAAGGAAGAAGATGAAGAAATATTATAAAAAAATGAAATAAAAAAGAAAATGGTAAAATGACGATATTACCCTCACGTTTTATGCACGTGATGGTGGTTAACGGCTAAAAATACACGGAGTTGGACGGAAGGATAAATATGCAGAATTTTAAAAACATAAAGGAAAAAAAATCAGAAGAAAAAAGTTTAGGGACAAAACCTCGAATCGGGAAAAGATCATAGACAAAAACTATAATTTACCCAAAAATTTAATACATGGGTCAAGTTTTTTGTCATTAACAAACTGAACTAAAATTTTCAATTAATTAAAATTTAAAAATCAAATCGTCGGTCAATTGAACTGGTTCTATTAACTTATGTGGGTAATGAAGTTATTAGTCGCTTAAAACGGTTTTTTCTCATCCTACTATTATCACCAGGGCCGGTCCAAACAATTTTTTGGCCCTGGGGAAAATCTTAAAGAGGGGCCCTAAAGTAAAAAAATTCCGCAAATAAGTAAAATTCGTATGGAACATATGTATCCTTAATGGAAAGATTATGAGGAAATAAAAAACTTATAATTAGATTTTTTTATGAAACAGTATATAAGCAAGGAATTAGGCAACTAAACATAAGGACAATGATTGGAACGGGTAAAACTGAGTGTGAAGAAGTTGTGAGTTAGTCCAGCTAGAGATCATAAAACAGATTTGAGAATTCTAAGCTTGTGATAAAATTACCAGTATTCCTTTTAATTTGAAATTGCATATCATGTTCTGAGAGTATTCCTTCGAATTTGAAATTGCATATCATGTTCTAGACTATTTGCTTAGAGTATACATTTTTGACTTTGAAAGTCAAAAGTTATCAAACTATTCCTAACGTTCGAACTTGAAAGCAACAAAACAAAACCGTAAGAACTGGTAAGTTTGACTTTCAAAGTCTAACATGCTAAGTTTTGAGCCTCAAACAAATGCAGGTAACAAAAATCTGAGAAATGGCCAATTGAAATGAACATTGTAAGAAATATCCGTAATTAATATATATCCTGTTCACCAAAATTCATATAAGCAAAAATAAGATTGGAACTGTGGGGTTTTGCTTACCTTCATGGAATCAAGTTCAAGATTTGCCCAAATGAACAAACCGACAAAACAAATAAGCACAATCCATCTTCGATCAATTCAGTTATATATAATGAATCAAAACGAGAGAAAGAGCATGCGTACAATTCGAGGATTTGTGACTGTCTCTTTTTTATTTCGGATTTGTAAGGTGAAAATTGAAAGAAGAGAAATTCTGGAAACACACTTACCGTTCGTCACTTCGTCCAAGCATCTGAATTCTGATAGGTCTTCGACTCTTCCTTTTCTCTTGCCGTTTCAAATTACACAGCGCTCCAATTTACATGTTTGCTTTATTTATGATGGGCCCCTTTAATCAGTTTACCTATTTAGCCTAATAGCACTCTCAGGACTCGCTATAAAGGCTAATTAAAATTGGGCCCTTAAATCATGTGGTCCCTGGGCGGCTGCCTGGTGGCCCAGGCTCAGGGCCGGCCCTGATTATCACTTGTATTATAATAAGAGTTTCAATGGTTACAATTATAATTTAATAATTTGTAAATTAATTAACAAGCATCTTATATTTTAGGTGTCACTTATATGAATATCTGTTAATGAAAATACAACTTTCTAATGCATGTAATAGTTTCTTATTGACCACTCTTTATAACCATTATTATCAAAAGTTCAAAACCCAATTAGTTATTAGGTGCAAGGTTCATGCCTTTGTAAGCAAGGAGAATTTTGCATGAATTTTGACTTTTGTTAGTTACCAGGAATAACATTAGTTGAGAGTTGAGACCATGAATTCTTTTGAATACTCCAATCATTAAATAATTCCAGAAAACAGCATCATGGAAAATAATTGGTAATATAAAAATGTCTCCTTCGTTATAGTCTATATTTATTTAAGGAATAAGAGTGTCGCATGGTTTTATTCCTTCTCTTCCTCGTATATAAAGAATGAGTACAATAATGACATCAAGTGATAGTATTTTAAAAACATGATTAAAGAGTATTTTTCTTGTGCATTATACATTGTATTTTTTACAGATTAAAATATATTTTGGTACTCTAAATTTGGTTAATTGAGTAATCTACTATCATGTATTATTAAATATGCATCATGGTACCATTAACTTGGAAAAATAGTCAATTTAGTACAATGACTCGTTAATTTGATCGTATTTTCTTACGTGATTTACTTCTCATATGTAGGAGCTAATACAAATTTTTATTAATTAAATACAATTACAATAAGGGAAATTGACGAAAAACGTTTACAAAGATTGAAACAAAATTAAATAGAACAAACAAAGACAAGGTTTTGGTTGAGTCTCGTGAAATTCACGATCCCCTTAAAATAGATTCATTGTCTATTTCCCAGGGTAAAACAACCGAGTAGTTTTACACTACCGGATATAATCCAAACCAGAACACTCACCGAAATAGAGAGTGTTTTCTATAAGAGAGAAAGCTGTGAAAGAAGAAGTAGGTGATGAAGGTGTGTCTACAAATGAGACCCAATGTCTCTATTTATAGTGTAGAATGAAGACTAATGTTTACTCAAAACATTAAATGCATTCATTGTCATTAAACAAGAAACCAAAACTGCAATCTGTTGTAAATGCAGAATTTTCGTAACTGTCTGGTCAGTCCGAGTACTCAGTATACGAACTCAGCGCTGCAGGTCAGTATTGGAACACAGTACAGGAAGTCTGCTGCGCAGGTTAGTACAGGAAGGCTGTTGCACAGGTCAGTATGAGACTGCAGTTCAACGCAAGAACTCAGTATTGGACTGCAGGTCTCAGTACCGAGGTGGTCGGTATTGATCAGTCAGTACAGAGGAGGTCAGTATGAGACTGATCAGTACTGAGGCGGTCAGTACGAGCATACTGCACTGTCGTCCGGAATTTCGGAGCTGCATTCGTGTCCGCAGGTCGCTCGGGCGTACATGAGTTCAAGCCATTTCGGGCCACTCGGTCCAAATTATTTGCACCATACTTCCAAGATTTCTTGTTTCAAACACCATAGTTTGAGAGTCGATATCTCATTCACCACAACTCTACTTTGGACATGCTATATACCGTTGCGTAGCTCTCATATAGGAGAACACAAATCTACCAACCAATAACTATATATAACAAATATATATAGAATTATATAGGTCCAAAGTTGGTGAAAAATCATTTTATCACAAGTTTTTCCAACATCATATAACCTTTATCAAACTAAAAATATAATTTCATTTCAGTATATCGAAATGGAAGCAAATCATGTGAGAATTTAAGACCAAATTAGTGAATCACGGTACTAAATTGACTATTTTCTTTTTCAAATTTACGGTATCATGTTGTACTTTAATAGTTCAGTGTAATAATCTAATCAACCAAATATAATGTACTAAAATACATTTTATTATTTTTCTATATATACAATTTTATAAGTTTCGAAAGGAATATGTAATTAACCCTAATAAACTAAATACATGTATATTTCTACAATTCTACATAATAATGAACAGGAAGTGATCCTCAAGGACCACAACAAATTTCACAGATGGTTATGTACATGTGCAGCAAAAGCCAAATGAGGTGGTAAATGTTAGCTATGTAAACTAAATAAAGTTAGTATATTTGGCGTTACTCTTGATATATGCAATACCAAATATTTTATTTTGCATTTCTTCATCATTATCTGAGACCATTATTTCACTATGTGATACATGATTCAAACAACTTAATTTGGCATGTTTTTGTAATCACTAAAAAAAATCTCTAATTTAGTTTTTCATAATTAATTTTTTTTCTATAGCTTAAAAGTCAACTGAATACTTGACATGGTGGTTAACAAATTTAATTGATTAGATAGAATGGTTTTTCTATAAAAGAATTTAATTAAAAGTCAAACGGTTAGTCAAAATTTTACTCGAAAATTAAAGATCTTATATTTTTTAATGCATACATCACATAATACAAGTATTATTGCTAATTGTACATATACATAACTCATTTATTATGATGTATGGATTAAAAACTGCGGTGTAAATATCACCACCTTTTAAAAAACGAGTACTCTATTCAAATTTATGTGGATCAGTTAATTAAGTTGATTTAAAACTTACCTATATGATTAATTACATTATAGTCTTTCAACTATTATAATATAATATTTAGATTCGAAAAGCCCTTTTGTCATAATAAGCGGCAACCACATAATAAAAAAATAGTGAGCTGAAAACAAATAATGCACCAGCAAATCATGTCCAATTTGAGGTAGGGCTGCTATCGTTTTCTTTCTTCAATAAAATCTCCCACCTATATATGGAGCAAGGGCATGGTTTATTTTTGATGACATGTCTTGGCCAGCCAATCACAACACTACAAAATGATGAGTCACATGCTGACTCAAAGGGTAAGCTGGTAATTTTACAATTCAACATTCACATCTATTGACTCTTTCATTTTAGGGTTTTTTTTTTTCACATTCTCACACACTTTCTCCCCTTTCTCCCCTACCAGACGCATCCTCAATCCGCCGTACGCCCCAAAAACTCTTCGACTCATGATGCCATTATTCGACTCATGCTATACTGCCGGTCTTCGAATCAATCCAAAAACCCACAAATATTCGGCGAAACAGTGACGCAGATCGACTTTGAAGACTGGCGGAATCAAGGCGGCGGCTCCATCGGAATACCAGCGAGGACGGCAAATGCTTAATTCAGATCTCCGAATTCCGTACAGTTCCATATTCCGATCGCCAGAGGGAAACGGAGTAATATTAATTTCTAATACTTCCTCTTACAGTTTATTTTTCTGCAATTTATTAGAACCCTAAATCTGGAATCACAAACTGAAAATGTAGAAGTTCTGATATTGATCATCACGAAGCTGTTGTATTTCAGCTTTTACGCTTTCACAAATAAAAACTTGATTTATAAACTCCAATTGAATAAATTCATACTTTTTAAATCGATACGTCACTGATTCAGAATTTGTTAATCTCTACATGAATCTGAATTTTTTAATCTGAATTACTTAATTCGATACAGCTGAATTACTTAATTGATGTATTTCCTCTACTCAATTGAGCGTATGAGGCTGTCTGACCTAAATAATGCTCACTAACTTACCTACCAAGAACTTAGAGTAGTCAACAAAATTTCATCTTGACCTTTTATGTGATGGTCATAATTAAATTTATCCATTTTATGTATTTAGGTCTGAAGATTGGAAGGCACAGTTAAAGATACCTGCAGCAGATAGCCGTTACAAGACTGAGGATGTAACAGCTACTAAAGGAAATGAATTTGAAGACTATTTTTTAAAAAGAGAACTTCTAATGGGAATTTATGAAAAAGGTTTTGAAAGACCTTCTCCAATACGAGAAGAAAGTATTCCTATTGCTTTAACTGGTAGTGATATTCTTGCACGAGCCAAAAATGGTACTGGAAAAACAGCAGCTTTCTGCATACCAGATTATTGATGGCATTCAAGTCTCCATCAGGAATGTTCATGTTGTATATGGATAGATGTCAAATGACAAGGTTTTTTTCTCTTCTATTACATGATACAAATTTCATTTTATTAACAGAGTAGAAATGACACAATATGCTTAATCAAAATATATTTTACAACTTTTTGGATTTTTAATATTTGTTTTATATTTTATATAACCGGTTAATTTAATATATTTATTGTATAACCGGTTAATTTAATATATTTGTTGTATATCTTTTTACCATAAATTAATTATTTTGTACAAAAAATGGAATATTTTTATCAGAATGGTAACTCTTAAATGAGTATTAAATATTTTTTTTATCAGAATGGTAACTCTTAAATGAGTATGAAATATTAATTTAAAAATTGAAAAAATTATAACCTAAAAACGGAAATTGATTTATGGTATTTATGAAAAAAATATATTAAATTAACCGAAAAACAGACAATCAATGATAAATGGTAACTCTTAAATGATAAATGATAAATTGATTTATGGTATTTATGGAAAAATATATTCAATTTATGGTATTTATGAAAAAATTATTCCATATGCCATATTTATTGTATTTATTGTATATATCTTTTACCAAAAATAAATTTTTGTATACAAAAAATGGAATATTTATGTCTAAATGGTAACTCTTAAATGAGTATGAAATTTTTTTTTGAAAATCGGTAAAATTCTAACCTAAAAACCGAAATTGAATTATGGTATTTATGGTAAATATATTAATTCTCAAACACACAATCTCCTCTATAAAGCCGGATACCTCTTAAATGACTTATATTTTTTTTAAAATCAGAAAATTTTAAAAAAAAAACCGAAAATTATTTATGGTAATATAAATTTGGAAACTATAAATTTACGGAAATCAATATTTTTAAAATCATTAATTATATTCAATTATTTATGGTAAATTTTATTGAAGGAAATCATTCAATTATTTTTGTTAACAATTAAAACAATTCCGAATTGGTGAAAATATTTGTGATACACTTGCTACAAATAACAAAAATCGTTTTGTATATATAGTTGTCTTACGTTTTATTCACATTCTACCTTTCTTCATTATACCGACCAGCTTCCTTCTCTTATTGAGTTGCATTCGTCCTCCATTCAAGGTATCTGTCATTCAAACATTCATACTATAAGCATCAACCACGACAGTATACAATGCTATTCATAGATACTTAGGTGCTGTTTGTCTTTTAAGAGGTAAAAGGTCTGCGGACCACATCTGCAGAGAAGATGTGGACCAAACGTCTGCAGTGCATAAGAAAAAGACTGTTTGTTTTTTAATGTCTGCAGGCTGATAAAAAAAATTTAGTGTCGTCATTGGTGGTGGTGGTGAGGCGGTTGTGGTAGGTGGCGCAGGTGGTTCGTGGCGACGGTGGGTGGAAGTGGGTGGTATGTAGTAGTGGTGGTAGTGTGTGATAGGTGGTGGTGGAGGTGGGTGGTAAAATAGGTGGGTGGTGGCGGTTAGTGGCGGCGGTTGACGGTGGTAGTAGGTGGTGGTGGTAGTGGTGGTGGTGGTGGCGGTAGGTGGTGGTGGGTGGTGTTGGAGGTGGCGATTGGTGGTGGTAGTAGGTGGTGGCGGCGGTGGCGACGGTAGGTGGTGGTGGGTGGTGTTGGAGGTGGCGATTGGTAGTGGTAGTAGGTGGTGGCGGCGGTTGGTGATGGTAGTAGGTGGCGGCGGTAGGTGGCGGCGGCGACAGCGGTAGGTGGTGGTGGCGACGGGGGTGGTAGTGGTGGTGGTAGGCCGGGGTGGTAGTGGTCTTGGTGGTGGATAAACTTGTTTTTAAAGTTTAAGTAAAATGTCTTCCAAACTTGAAAGACTATGGTTCAAGTCTTCTCCAAGAAGACCTCAAAAAGACTTTTCCTGCTCTTCTGACTTCCAAAAAACAAACAGTCTTTTCCTGAAATGTCTTCCCGCCTGCAGACATAAGACCTCAAAAAGACTTTTTGTCAAAAAACAAACACCACCTTAATGCTCTTATGATTGTTTTTAATATTTTTTTACATGCTTTTATTAATTATATAGATGAGTCACCAGTTCAAATTGGCCAAAATTACCAAGCGCGATTGCAATCGTACACCCACCCCTCAAGGTGGCAAATTTCGACAATTTGGATCTTCAGGAAGTTCGTTAGGAAAACAAAAGATTGATGGATCTAGTTCTTCTGGTGGTGATGGAGGTATGCATTTATTCTACAATATATTCATTTAAATGGATATTTTTTTTTTGATAAATATTGAAATTACCTTATTACTTTCATACTAATTAGTCTAGACCTGTCAAAATATATCTACCTAAACATTGTGTTTACATTTTAGGAAACAACGACAACCCGAAGATTACACCAATTTCGAATGTGGACCCTCTACATATGGCATTCACACAGGCTGAATGAGGAGCATGATCCGTATAGTTTGGACTTGGTGTTGCAGGATATTCAGGTATTTTTTTCTGTTAAACAATTACAAAAATATTTAAAGGGAGAAAAAATATTTGCTGAACCATGAAAGATTAAAATATTTTGCTCAAAATGGTTTTGTGAAAAGTTGTGATGATTTCTATTACGACTTAACCAATAGGAAAGTGGAATTAAAGAGAAATTTAACGTTTTACCTTTCTGAAGTTTGAACATCAATATGGTACGGAGGTAGTAGTAAACTGCACAAAAATTAGTATACCCCTCATTTTAAAAGTTTTTCAATAATTTATAAAGGTATTTTATCTTTGTTTTTTTATTATTAAAGATATTTAAGTTTTATTTTATGACCAAATCAGGATTTTAGAGTGAGACAAAAATATACATGATAACTTTATGTAAATGGTACAGAAACTCATTTTGATTGTAGAAAAGCTTCTATGCTTTTAATTTTTTTAAAATTATTTCAAATAATATTTTGTGCAAATTTTATTACCTTTATATAAAGTTTGCGCTTTATTAAATTACTAACATTAAATAAAATAAAAACACAAATTCATGAAGGACAAGTAATTTAAAAGTATGCTTATAACAAGCTTTCTGAAGTTTGAACATCAATATGGTAATTCAGCAATTAAGTTATCTTAAATTAAGCCTAGAAAACATTAAACAAAACAAAAATGATGCTTAACTTTAAAAGAGTCCACAAGGCACTGGACAAAGTGAATAGGAAAACTAATCACCTTTGCTTAATAGTTAGTACTCTCTTTAGAAATGTAAAATATACTTTTATTTAAATATAGTTTTCTTTCTTTATTTTAGACGGTTGACTTAATATTTAAGTTCCAATACTGTGGTTTTCAGTCTTTAACCTTTTTAATTTATGGTTTTAATTATTGTTTCGATTTTGCAGAACGCCAGGATACAAATCTACATAAAGAAAGAATTTATGTTTAAATTTGAGCCTTTATTCCAGGAAGGTCAATGCTATATCATTTCAAACTTTACGATTCTTGAGAATGGTGGAATTCTTCCTTTGTTGGGTCATAGGTACAAGATCTCATTAAACAAAACATCGATTGTAACTCGCGTTGAACCGTTCGACGACAACACTTATGGTTTTATTCTAGAATCATTTAAACGTACGTTGGATCGATCTACAAAACAATTTTCTGTTCAAGATGCGGTTGGTATGTTAATTCGTTATTATACATATCCTTCTATCTGTTTGTAAAATTATTTATATACATTATCTTAAATGTATCTGTTTTTGTTTAATAGATGTGATAGGCTCAGTGGTCCGTATAGGAAAAGTTGTGGACGTTTACTCTGATACTGGGAAAAAAATTCACCAGACGGTAAAAGTCAAGGATGCAGAGTAAGACCACCTAATTAATCTAGCCAGTTACTAAAAAATACACTATAAATTGTTGTATCTTTTGTATTCTTATAATCACTGTTTGTGCTTTTCAGGGGGGATCTATGGACCTCACATTCTGGGACAAATGGGCAGAAATGTGGGATGAGTACTCAAACCAACTTGATACACTGAGTCATTTTGTGATTATCCTCCAACTTGGGAAAATTAAATACTGGAATGGTATAATAATAAACATATATGCACCATCGGTAAAACATTAAATTTATAAAAATAAACTAATGTTAATTACACTTTGCAGAGGTACCAGCAGTCCACAATGCTCTTTTTGGCTCGAAGATTTATGTGAACCAGTCCATACCTGAGATCGCCTCTTTTATATCTTCGTTCGTATACTCATTTTTTATATTTTATAAATGTTACATTTGTCCATCTGTTATTAACTAATAATTACCCTCCAAAATTGTGACAGGCTTAAAAATAGTGAAGGGTATGATTCAGAGCAGTTTAAAATTGAAGAGTTTTCACCGGAAGTCAAGATGGTTAGTGTGTTTGAGTTCTTCAATGGCTGTATAAAAAGCATGGTTAGTTCGATTCGTGAAACACCTCAGGTATGTAAACTCATTCCTGTTTATGTTAAATACACTTTTAATTTAAATCTAATATATATTTAACGTTTATAAGATGATGAGTATGTAATTTTAAATAAAAAAACATTTAATTAATACGACAATTAATTTTCGTATCAACATCCGATTGTTTATAATGTCGTATCAATTCATTGTCGTATTAATTTAAATATATTGTCTTATCAATATATTTAACTTTTACATGCTACATTATTTAAATAAAAAAACATTTGCCCAACAGTTCATTGTAATTTTTATTCAATCGGTCCTATCAACACCCGATTGTTTAGAATGTCGTATTAATTTAAATCTAATATATATTTATATTGTGATAATCCACATTGTAGGATTCATATTGCATCGTGTATGCAATAATTCATCATGTTGTTGAAGACTATGGTTGGGCGTATGATGCCTGTAAAAGGTGTACTAAAAAGGTGGAGGTATTTCCCACAAATAGGGGTGAACCATCTTATGTTTGCGAAAGATGTGGGAAATGTCAAGCGGCACCTAGGTACGGTCAACATAGACAATCGTTTTACTTTATTATATTTACGCAACTTCAAGGTTATTGCTACAATATTCAATTATTATATTTGTTCCACAGGTTCAAAGTGATTGTGCGACTTATGGATGAATCCGGATGTGCAGCTATTTTGCTTTTCAATAACATCTTTGTTAAGATGACTGGGCTCACAACATGGGGGTTGAAGGAAAAATATGGTAAGAATCATGATGAATATTGGCCGGAGGAGTTCGATGAAATAGTCGGCAAGAAATGTTTGTTTAAGATCTGGTACTCTACTGATAATGCCAGACACAACAACCACACTTATAGATGCGATGCTTATTCCAAAGATGACCATTTGATTGCTCATTTCAAAAAGGATTTTTTGGAAGATACTGTTTTTAACGAGCCTGTGGATGAGGTAAATTATTACAAAGTTTTATTAGTGCATTCCAATTATTAAATTCATTATAAATCCACAAAACATTAACAATTTATATGTGGTAACAGCCGGAAGAGGAGGAGTTGACCACTCCTGCAACTTTGATCAGGAAGATTAACATGAAAGATTCGAGTGTCAACCGTGTTCTTGACATGGGAACTCCTCCGTCATCTACTATTGCATCTGGAAGTGGAGAGAGTTCAAGTTCTAAAAAGAGGCGTGTCTTCATTGATCTGGATGACATTGATAGTGACTCTGATGATGAGAACAACAATCCCAAGTCGGTGGGCTTGGTAAGTGTCAAGTTGGAACCAAAGGATTAGGATTCTCCTTTTGAGACTATGGTTTATGATACATTTGTTGGTTATTTTGGTTGAATTTATTTTGGATATTTTTATTTTGGTTGAATTTTTTTGGAATACTTTTGTTTTGGTTGAATTTATTTGGAATATTTTTATCTTGGTTCATCATTTTTACAGTGTTTGATGAATATTTTAAAGCCTTTTGGTTTTATTTTTTTTAATAATTTTATGGACATGGATTTAAATAGATTTAGTTTCATTATTTAGTCAAATTTTTTTTGATATTCGGCAGATCCTCCCTGTTATTCCAAATGGTACTAGACAAGACGTGGTTCATTCGACAATCAATGCTTCATATATTTGGGAACATTGTAGTGTCATGAAGTTAACAGTCAACATGAGGTTGGGATCAGGGTCATCTGAAATTGAAAAAAATGACATAAAAGAGTTCGTAGATTGGATTCTAGATATTGGTGATGGGAAAATCGGTGGTAAGAATGATGGTGAATCGTCTGTTCACTTCCCGGATAGCATGTTGATTCCAGAGTCTGATGATAATATTGGTTCAATTATTCAAGAAACGTATCCGTTGTTGCAACAAAACCTATGGGAACCTGACTTCTTTCAAGACCGAGCCATTCTTACTCCCACCCATGAAATGGTAGACATGATCAATGAGAGGATGCTTTCCTTGATTCCAGGAGAAGCTAATACATACGAGTCATCGGACTCTGTTTGTGCTGCAGATGCTGACGATACTATGTTCAACCTAGATCTTTACACCACTGATTTCCTGAATAGTATAAATATGTCTGGTGTACCGCATCATAGGTTGAAGTTAAAGATAGGCACTCCTGTGATGTGTATGAGGAACATTGATCAAAAGGCAGGGTTGTGCAACGGAACTAGACTTCAAATATTACGAATGGGAGTTAATGTGATTGAAGGTAAGATCATATCGGGTGGCAATGTTGGCACAATTTGCGCTATCCCGCGTATGGTCATTAGTCCTTCTGACAAGAAGATGCCGTTCAAATTGAATCGAAGACAGTTTCCGGTCCAAGTCTGTTTCGCCATGACGATTAATAAAAGCCAAGGACAGACCCTGTCACAGGTTGGTTTGTTCCTCCAAAAACCGGTATTCTCACACGACCAACTATATGTAGCTGTCTCAAGAGTGAAGAGCAGGAAAGGTTTGAAAGTTATTTGTTGCGACCAAGATGGGAAATATACCAACTCAACGACAAACGTCGTATACAAAGAAGTTTTATTTCGTCTTTAACAAAATGTTGTATTCATCCTTGCAATAATAAATGTTTCATGATTTTCATACGTTTGTAGTGTACTTTTGTGTTTTGTTTTTCGAAGCTAGCCCGCCCATCGGGCGGGTTATGAGACTAGTAGTGATATATAGAGTGAAAGAAGTTGGCTCACTACAAACAAGACATGCACCCGGCAACCGTTAAAAAATACGGAGTAATTAATAGATAACTACCAAAATATATTTAAAAAAACGGATCCCTTCTTCTAAAAGACAACTTATAAACTTAAATCTTTCCAAACTACATTGTGCGACTTAATTTTTATTGTGCGAATCCATTAAAATGTGCGACTTGAATGTTTTAGATGTCCCACATTGGACAAGAAATGAATCAGATTTGTGCTTATAAGGGTCCTGTGCATTCTCTTAAAACCAATTGGTTTTAAGATGGAATTCCACAAACTGACATGGTATCAGAGCAAAGTTCATCCGTAGTTGGTCAAACGGCCACACGGACCCCACGTTATAACCCAAAATATCCACGTATGAGGGAGCGTGTTGAGATGTCACCAAACTATATGTTGTGCGAACAGACTATATTTATCAAATTTTGTATGGAGCTACACAAGTTGCATATTATATTTTGAGAAGAAATGAAAGTAAAATGTTTTTTTAGAATTTAGTATGTTATTTATAGAAATCACTCATTTCAACATTTCAATAGTGAGATGAAAGCAACTAATGCACCATAAATCATGTCTAATCTGAGGTAGGCCTGCGATCCTTTTCGTACGTCAATATCATAATGATATATAGAGAGTATAAAGCAAACTGGAATTTCTGTACAACCACCGTCGTTACCGGAAATCGAACATTCAGTAGCGGAGAACATTACTCCGGCTCAGATAAGGTTCTACTAATAGTTTTTCAGGGCTTTCATGCTCAATGAATATCTGTATATATAATCCAATGAATATATTCTTTTTTTAATAATTTTCGTGTAAATTTAGTATAATTTTTAACAAAAATTTCACGGATGAATCTCGTGATGTTTGGTCATATATACCCTTGTTTTACTAGCTATTAATTTGTTTCAGCAACATGAATAATGGACCGGCATCTAACGCAAAATGGTTATACAACAGTCCGGTACACTCTGATGCAGAGGCAAAACTAAGGCGTTTCTTGGTCGAATTAGGAACTGCTGATAAAATACTTGGAATCCAGGTACCCATTCTCCTTTTGAAGTTGGTTATATGATAATAATCAGTTATTAATCTTGGATATACATATCATGATCCATTTGATTATTTAGTTTAAATAATCATAGTTATTAAAAGTATTCAATTGGATTTTGGTTTGTGGTTGCAATTTTAAGGTTTGTGCGTACAAAGACGGGGAAGTGATCATTGACACTGCAGCCGGAGTGCTGGGAAAAGCCGGAGTCAGGATCGAATAACCAAACAAGTTATTATAAACCCAGATCTACTAATACAAGAAGTTACAGCGGATTAACACTTATGTTATTAGATTAAGAACAATGTAAACTGTAATTGAATAAGAACAATACGATGAACACAGTTTATCACAAAAAGCTTCAATGTATTAATTCGTTCGATCAAATACACGTATGTTTACAATTCATAAGGAACTATATATAATAGTCCTTGAAGCCTAAACTTTTAACCTAGTTATTCTAGGAATCGATTACAATTGAATTACATAAAGATTTACATTCTATAACTAACTCTACTAAAATCTCGAACACGATCAGCTCTAAATATACCATCAGTAGTAAACTTGATCGTCAGTAGTATTTGCCTTTAGCAGTAGTAGATTGAGATCAGTAGTAACTTCCTTCTTCAGTAGTAATTCAATTTCAGTAGTAGATCATCTGTGTTCCAACAATCTCCCCCTAAACTTATTAATTCATCTTGAATTAATCAAGTTTCTTCTTGTTCTTTCTTCCTTTTCTCTTCTTCAGCAGCTCGTTTCTCAAGTGTTCTTTGATTTTGTCTTTTCCTTTGAGCTATTATATACTTGCTGTTTCTTTTGATAAAGTAGTTGAGTTTTTCTCTGAACATTACTTCATCATAAGGTTTCATCATTGTTTTTGTGAATATCTGATACATAGTTTCTTCAGAGTGTGGATATTCTTTTTCAAATAAGTATAACTCACAGTTCTTGCTTGATCTTTCAAAGAAGTACATTTGTACTGTGGGTAACACATTCCAAGCATATACATTTTTGTGTTAGAAAATATTTCTGGATAGTTATCTGGATAAAATGCAGCATCAATCATTTTGGTTAAATATCCAGCACCAGAGTTCTTCCATGTTTTCTTGCTCATTCTTGGTTTTCCAATAATCAGAACTTTGATTATATCACTTCTTGAACAAGATCTGATCATTGGCTTCCAACCAGTAAATCTTTGCACTTTTCTGTCTTCCCTTATAATTTCAGTAACATTATTATCCATGACTCTCCAATTGATGATTGGATTGTTTTCAAGGGGAGCAACAGGAACTTCAAGAACATGAATAATTTAATCTGTTTTTATTTCTTTTTGTCTTTCTGTTCCTGTGGAAGAGCTTTTCTTTTCTTTGTTTGGGGAGTGGAAGATTCACCAGTAGTTGATATACTACCAGTTTGAATCAATGTTGGATTTATTGGGATTAAAGCATTTGCTTTTTCTTCTTCTGCTTCTAGTTCAGCTAATTCTTTCTTCTTGCAGTACAATATTTATCTATTATTGTAATCATCCTCATTCTGCCAAAAGATTTTGCACTATGCCCTTTTGACTTCAGAAAGTCAATCATATGTTTCTTCTGTTCAAAGATGTCATCTGGTAATTCACCTTTTGTTCTTTTGCTTTCAGCTACCAGATCTTCAAGACAGTTTAGATGTTCTTCTTCAATTTTTCTATGTCTTTTAAATTCAGCTTGTTGGTCTGCTATCTGAACATCTTTTATTTGTGGAACATCTTTTACAGCCCTTTTCTTTTCTTCAAGAGCTTGATACATAGCCACTTTCTTCCAATATCTCATATGTTTCACCTTCCATCTGGATTGTTTCTCAGATCTGACATGATTAATTTTGTTCACCATGTGGTAACCTAATGCTCTGTTGGGATAATCATCATCATAAATCTCTTTGCCCTTTCCAATACAAGCTGGAAGTATAGATGGAGGTGGAGTATATTTCATATCAGGAATACCTTTGATTATGATTGATGGAGAAAACAATTTAAGTTTATCTTCTGATAGAATCTTTGGATGTGGAGGAAGAGTACATTCATCTACTTCAAACCAGTTCACATTATCATCAATGTCAGGTATGATAAGTGGTTGATCAGGAGTTGGTGGTTTTGAGATGATGACATAACGTTCTCGTTCAATAAGTTCAGGAATTTCTTCTTCCTCCTCTTCAGTAGTAACCAAGGTAGTTTCTACTGGTATATCTGCTACTAGCACAATTTGTTTGTCTTCATTTACTACTGGTGAGATTGTTTCAGTAGTTACTACTGCTAGGGCATCAGTAGTAACCATAATATTTTCTTCTGTTGTGTTTACTACTGGTGTATCTATCTCTTCATCATGACCAGTAGTAACAACCTCTTGATCCTTTTCATCAGTAATAAACATAGGATCAGTAGTCTTTATTACTTCAGTAGCAACTCGAGAGATTACTTGTTCTGCTGTTTGCGATTGATTTGCAGACACAAATACATCCTCATCCATTTCTCTGTGCAAGTCTTCACCAACATTTTGACTTGTTTCACCATGAACCTCTTTCAAGTTAAGGAGGGCTGCTGTTGCAATGGATTGATCAATCATCCCTTGGATTTGATCTTTCTCCCCCTTAGTGATCTCAACTTGTTGAGCCTCACTAACTGCAATCTTTCTTTGTAATTGCCTTATCAGTTTGGATTGCCTTTGAAGCCTTTGTTTAAATCTCTTATGCCTTTTGTTCAAAGTATTGATGTAGTGCTTCATATAGGTCATGGTTTTCCCTTGATTATTAAGTAACTCCAGACAATTTTGTACAGTGGTTTTAAGGTTTTCCTTCCTAGCCGTCAATTTAGTGGTTTTAATACTGCCCTCAGCCCCTTTGGGTGGATCATTGGGCTCAGTAGGTACACTGGCTTTAAGGTTTTCCATCCTATCCGTCAATTCAATGTGTTCTGTTCTACCCTCGTCACTTCTTGGTGATGAAATGGGTTGTTTGGACACACTCTTCTTCCTAGAAGAAGCAGTAGTGCCCCCCCTTGTGGTTTCTTGGCACTGGGGTCCTCTTAGTAATGCCTCAAATTCAGAGTCATCACTTAGAGTTGCCGAGGTCTGGGTCCTATTTATGTTCTCACTAGCCTGTGCACCTACCTTTGGAGCATCAGTAGTGAGAGCCCTTTCCTCATGACCTCTCTCCTCCTCTGAGGTCAACTCTTGGAGCCTGGGGTTTGACTCAATTTGTCCCCTGGTGTCCTTTAAGGAAGATTTCTTCCTTTTATAGGTTTTAGAAATTTGTTTGGTTAAGGTCAGGTCTTCCTCAGAGTGAAGAGTAGCACTCTGGGGATTAATCTCTTGTTCTTGGGACACTTGCAGGACATCTATGGGTTCATTTAATTGAGTGGACTCAAAAGGTTCTGTTTGGGCTGTATTTGGTGGTGGAGTGGGTTGGGGTTCAATTGGGTGAGTTGAACCTTCTCCAGTAGGTGGTTGATCATTGATCATGTTTGAGAACAGTGGGGTATCCTTACCAGAGAAGTTGAATCTTTTTCTCATATTTGCAAAAACCTTTTTGTTTAGTTCTGGTGTTACAAAAATGTTTTTGGGAGTTGAAAGATTTTGTAATTCACAATTAATAATATGAGTAAGAAATCTTGGATACATTAAAATTTTTGTAGATGATAAGTTTCCAAGCATGCCTTCAAAAATCATATTAGAAAAATTGAATACTTGTCCTGTGCTCAAACAAACAACAGCAGAAGCTATTGATTTGTTGAATTCATTCCAAGTACTCCTTTTAGGAGAGATGCAGTGTTGAATAGTGTGTACCAAAAACTTCCATTGGGGTGAAAGAAGACCCTTTTGAAAAGTAACTATGTCTGATCTTCCTTCATATCCCAATTTCTTTAAAGTTTCAACAAGATCTTCCTTTGGTAAAGAGAACATACATGACTCATCATGAAGTTGAAGATGTTGTCTGATGGATTGTTCAGTTATGGTGATTGTTTTTCCATCCACAGTTGATTTGATCATGGACATGGTTGACCCTTCAGTTCTTTCAGCATTGGTCCAGAAATCAACTAGATGTTGTTGATATGCTTTAGGATTGATGGTGAGAGCAAACTTTATGTATGAGTTCTTTAGAAACATCACAATAGGTCGAAAATCCTTTGTACCATCTGGATTTCTTAAGAAGGCACACATATTGTGGAATTCCGAAAATTTGAGATCAGTAGTGACATTGAGTGATTTTAGGGTTGCCGTTGTGTTTGCTTTTGATCTTTTGGAGTGAATCTTTCACAGAGAGTGATCGTTTTGGTAGGAATTTCAAGTGTGTGATCGGAATTGAGTTGTTACTGATGTTAGGTTTTGATCGAATTGTGCAGAGATAAGGGTTTAGCGTAGGGTTTATTAAATCGAGGAGAAGATAATGCTAAACTAATCTCAGTCTGGTATTTATATTTTTCGATTAAACATGCAAAATGACCAAAATATCCTTCGAATAATAACCTAACGGCTATTTTCATGAGGGTCAGTAAGGTAATTGTTGTATTTTACGAATAACTGTCGATCAGTAGTAACTAACTATCAGTAGTAGAAACATCAGTAGTAACCTTTGTTTCTATACTTGACTTAATTTCTACTGAGAAACCCTATCAGTACTAGATTGTGGTAGTAATAACAAGATCAGTAGTAATGAATATCCAGTAGTAAAAAATGAATGTTTTAAAAATTTGTACAAAACACTTTACACAAGAAAATAGTATATCTTTATTAGCTTAAAAAATTTAGTATTATCTTTTGCTTTTAGATTTAACTTAGTAAAATGATTCCAATACTGCTAACCAAAAAGTTGAATCTTCCTACATCAAATGCTTTTGTAAAAAGATCTGCTAATTGATCATCAGTATGAATTTTCTCTACTTTAATTAATTTCTTGTCATTGCAATCTCTTATAAAGTGAAATCTAATTTCAATGTGTTTTGTTTTAGAATGTTTTACTGGATTATTCACAATACTAATAGCACTTTGATTATCTATAAAAATTGGAGTTTTAAGATAGAGATACCAAAGTCTAGGAGTTGATTTTGAATCCACAGCACTTGAGCACAACAGGCAGATGCAGCTACATACTCTGCTTCAGCAGTTGAAGTTGAAACATTAGTTTGTTTCTTGCATTGCCATGACACCAACCTTGATCCAAAGAACTGACATCCACCAGTAGTAGATTTTCTATCTTGGCATTCACCACCATAGTCACTATCTGTGTAGGCTATGAGTTCAAATGGTGATGCATGTGGATACCAAAGACCAAGTGAAGGTTTTCGTTTCAAATATCTGAAGATTCTTTTGACTGCTTGTAAGTGTAACTCTTTTGGTTTTGCTTGATATCTGGCACATACACAGACACTATACATTATGTCAGGTCTTGATGCAGTTAAATACATCAAAGATCCTATCATTGATCTGTAAAGGTGCTCATCTACATCCTCCCCCTCAACATCAGGATGTAGGTGTTTGTGAGTTTCCATTGGAGTGCTTGCACTTTTACATTCTTTCATTGAAAACTTCTCTAAGATGTCTCTGACATA
Organism: Calendula officinalis; assembly: GCA_963853835.1. Taxonomy (NCBI): domain Eukaryota; kingdom Viridiplantae; phylum Streptophyta; class Magnoliopsida; order Asterales; family Asteraceae; genus Calendula; species Calendula officinalis. The sequence continues at coordinate 40,387,621 of OY970821.1, forward strand.
TTTTGATTGATTGATCAAAATACCATCTGGTTTCTGATTAATTTGGAGTCCAAGAAAGAAATTAATTGGACCCATTGAACTCATCTTGAACTTGATCTGCATCAGTTCTTCAAATTCTTTGCACAATTTATCATTTGTTGATCCAAAGATGATATCATCTACATATATTTGGAGCAGTAGTATATCATCTTTGACCTTCCTTGTGAATAAAGTCTTGTCAATGGCACCTCTCTTGAAATTGTTCTTCAGTAGGTATGAGGACAATGTGTCATACCAAGCTCTAGGTGCCTGATGAAGGCCATAAAGAGCTGTGTCTAGTTTGAACACATAGTCATCATGTTGTGGATCTTCAAAGCCTAGAGGTTGACATACATATACTTCTTCTTCTATTTTTCCATACAGGAAAGAACTTTTTACATCCATTTGGTAGACTTTGATTCTTTTGTATGAAACATATGCTAGAAATATTCTGATTGCTTCAATTCTGGCAACTGGAGCATAAACTTCATCATAATCAATGCCTTCTTCTTGTGTGTATCCTTGAGCTACAAGTCTTGCTTTATTTTTGATCACTATTCCTCTTTCATCTTTCTTGTTTCTAAAGATCCATCTAGTTCCAATGGCTCTTTTTCCTTTTGGAAGAGGGACAAGTGTCCATACAACTTGTAGTTTAAATTGAAGAAGTTCTTCTTGCATTGCTATGATCCAGTTTGAATCTTTCATAGCTTGTTGAATCTTCTTAGGTTCTTCCTGAGACAGAAAACATTCATACATGCATTCATTAGATATTAGACTGATATTACAAATATTAGAATTAAATTTGCTTCTTGTCTGCATGGATGAATTGACATCACTTAGGACTAGGTCCAAAGGATGATTCTTTTCAGTTCTGGTTCCAGGCATTTTGTCAACAGTTAGTTGAGAATCTAAGTTTGACTCATTTAATTCAGGAATTTGTGTATCTATCCCTGCTTCTTCTTGATTGTTTGCATTTTGAGAAGATTCATCATTACTACTGGTGTCAGTAGTAACATTCTCTTCAGTAACTTCAGTAGTATCATTGTTGTTACTGGCATCAGTATTACTTGTATCAGTATGAAGTACAACATCATCACAACTCTGAGGTTCAGAGTTACTACTGGGATCAGTAGTATCTTCAAAATTTGAGTTGTTAATGGTATCATTGAAATTAGGGTTACCAGAGTTACTACTGTCCTCAGTATTAACTGTGGGAGCAGTATCAACTAAGATATATTTCATGATTTCTTGCCTTCCACTTGATGATGGTCCTACTTGTTGGCTTTGATTGTTTGAATTTCCTGTATTAAGTTCATAATTGACATCAAAAGATTTGGTTAGATTATCAATATTAAACAACCAGTCTGGACCATTTCCTTGTTCATTCATAAGATTTTCATTAAAGGATACACTTACACTTTCTTCAATGATCCTCAGCCTTTTGTTGAATACTCTGTAAGATTTGCTTTGAGTTGAGTATCCTACAAATATTCCATCATCTGCTTTGCAATCAAATTTACCAATTTGTTCTCTTGTAATTAAAATAGTACAAGGACAACCAAATGATTTTAAGAAACTTATTGAAGGTTTTCTTTTGAAAAGTTCATATGGTGTTTTAAAGTGGGGCTTAACTATTAATACTCTATTCTGAACATAACAGGCAGTATTAACAGCTTCAGCCTAAAAAGTTATTGGTAATTTTGAATCTACAAGCATAGATCTGGCTGCTTCAATGATAGTTCTATTTCTTCTCTCAGCTACACCATTTTGTTGTGGAGTTCTTGGTGAGCTGTACTGCCTGTCAATACCCTTAAGATCACAAAAGTCAATTAGGTTAGTATTCTTAAATTCAGTTCCATTATCACATCTGATTGCTTTCACTTTGAGATCTCTTGTATTTTTCAAGCTTTACAATCAGATTCTTGATTATTTCACTTGTTTCATCTTTGGTCCTGAGAAAGAATACCCAAGTGTATCTGGAAAAATATCAGTAATAACAAGGCAATATTGTTTCTTTCCAATACTCATTACATTTGTAGGTCCACAAAGGTCCATATGTAAGAGCTGCAAAGGATTAGAAATAGAATTAATTGCTTTGGTCTTATGAGAAGTCTTGTGTTGTTTACCTTTTAGGCAGGCAACACAATGATGATCACACATAAATTCTTTTTGTGGTAGACCAACTACCAAATCCTTTTTAACTAAATTGTTCATATTTTTAAAATTTGTGTGACACATTCTTCTATGCCAAAGTTCTGATTCATTTGTGTTTGCCTTAGATATAAAACAGTTGATCTCATTTGATGAAATGAGTTCTCCCCCTATATCCAGGCAATACACATTGTTTCTCCTTGGTGTTCTTAAAATAACATATTTTTCATCTAAAATAAAATCAGGAGAAAGAATGATGCACTCAACATCTGTAAAAAGAATTTTGTTCTTCTTATCACAGACTTGAGACACACTAACCAAATTGTATTTAAGCTCAGCAACATAAAATACATCATCAAAAGTAATTTTACCATTTGATACTGTACCTTTACCTGTAATCTTACCTCCCCTAGGATTTTCTCCAAAAGCAACATACCCTCCTTCAAAGGACTTGAAATCTCTAAGAATTTGAAGATTTCCAGTCATGTGTCTAGAGCATCCACTATCAATATGCCATGTTCTACCTTCTTCAGGGATCTGGATACTCTGCACATAAAGTAAAAGGATTAGTTAAGTTTGGGAACCCAAGCTTGTTTTTTCTTGGGTTTATCCTTGAAGAATAAGACTTCTTAACTGAATGATTCTTATATGCAGTTTTGTATTTAGTACTGATGTTTTGATTCACTACTGATCTAGGTTTATACCCGTAGTTTTTAGCTTTTGAAAATTTCACTACTGATGGACCAGTAGTGTTTGGGTAATATGAGTTTTGAGCATGATCTGTAGTGTTTCTGTAGTTATACCAGACAGCATTGTAATTAGGGTTTTTACCAGTAGTAAACCTGGAATAGTTTCTACTGATGTTTGAAAACTTTGAAAATTGAGGAAAACGATTTTGAGTTCCATTGTTTTTAAAATAATTACTTCTGCTTGGACTGTTATACCTGGTATTTTGAACAAATCTGGGTACAGTTCTTCCAAATTTATGAGTGTTAGCATATGTTGTATTGAATTTCTTTTGTTCTGGTGTTTTAGATTCCTTTGCTTTTGATTCTTTAGTTTGTTTTAACTTTAAGGCTTTTTCCTTTTCTTTGTTGATTTTAAATTCTTTAAATTCTTTATTGTTAATAGGATTGAAGTGACAGTTTTTAGCTATGTGATTAACTTTGTTACAAATTAAGCATGATAATTTTGTTGATTTAGAATTTTCAGGTTTTCTTTGTTCTTTTAATTGGTTTAAATTCCTTTGATTTCCCCTTCTTAAAATTGTAGGTATATTTTCTGAGTTGTATTTTGGGGATTCAGTTTGACTTTGTGTGGTGTGAAAACTTGTTTCATCTGACTCCATTGTTTGATCATCATCAGAAGATTCATTTGATTCATTACTGGTTTCAGATTCAGTTTTATTTTCAATTTTTAAATTATTTAAAATTCTTTCTGTACTAGACTTTAATGGAGGAATAAAATTTGTTGGAGGTGGGACTGCATGATATCCCACTCCATGAATAACTTTTTATGTAGTTTGATTACTAGTTAATTCATTGACAATTTTAGAACTTCTTTCAAACTTTTTAATGGTTAGTTTATTCTGCTCTAGTTTCATTTGACATTCTTCAAGTTTGATCAAAGTTTCTTTTAATTTTAATTCAATATGTTCTTTTTCATAAGTGGTTTGTAGCAATTCATCTTTTATCTTTTGATCAGTTATTTTATAGATTTTAATTTGGTTTTCTAAATCAGCTATACAACCATTATATTCAATTCTTCTGTTTCTATTTAAAATCATCTCTTCTAGTGTTTCTTTATTTAGTTTTTCTAATTCTTTGTATGATTTAATGCATTCAGGAGTGCAGGATTTAGAATGTACCTCAGTAGTAGAAGGATCAGTAGTAAAGGCCATGAGAGCTTGGTTCTGTGCATGTTCTTCTGTTTGGAAGCTCCAGTCATACCCTTGTCCTTCTTGAGATACTAAGGCAGTTGAGTTGGAGGTGCTGTTTTTGTTGTAGCTTGATCTTTGATCTTTGCTTGGACATTCTCTGGCAAAGTGACCCAGATTGCTACAGTTGTAACATTTAACCTTAGTTTTGTCAAATCCAGCTCTATCACCTTTGTTGTAAGACAGATTTTGCCTTCCACTTCTTTTAAGAAACCTCTTTGTCCTTAAGCTTAGCATGACCATCTGCCATTTAATATCAATCTCTTCCAAATCATCAGGATTCAGTTGTTCTAAATCCTCACTAATCAATGCAGTATGCACATGACTAGTGAAGAAAGATTCTCTGGCTAAATCTTCTGTTCCTGCATTCTTCATAGCCTCCTGACCTGTTCCTGTATTTGACACAAAAGCAGCATTGTTTGAAGGTAGATTTGGAGTTTTAGTACTTACCTCAGATTCAAACACTCTCAGTTCATTGTAGAGTTCATCAAGTTCTTTTTCTTCTAGTGCATCTCCTTGTCTATATATCACAGTGTACATAGACCATTCTTCACCCAAAGACCTGAGAAACTTTCTGTTGACATCATCATTGTCTGGTTTATAACCAACTTGATTTAGTTCACCAATAAGCTTGTTGAACCTATCAAAGACCTGTGATAATGTTTCATTCTTCTGGCCTTTGAAGTTTTCAAAGTCCTGTTTCAGAACAGACTTCATGTTTCTTTTGGTGATCTTAGTACCAACAAACCTCTTTTCCAGTGCCTGCCACAGCTTCTTTGCATCATCATATTCAACAAAGAGATGTTGATAGTCATTGGGAATAACAAGCAAAAGAGTGCTTAGAGCTTTGAGTTCAATTCCTCTGTCTTTCTTTTCCTTTTCACACTTAAGTTTGTCTGCTTCAGTTAATGAACTTGATGCTTGAGTCTGAATGGTTTTGTTGCCTTCAACAACAACTTCCCACATGGAATAGTCAGTAATAAGCATATACTGCTTAATTATGTTTTTCCACATCCCAAAGTTATTGGGAGTGAGAATGAGAATTTTGTTTGCTTGAGTACTTTCATTGTTATCAGACATGATTAACAATTTTAAGATCGAAAGTATGAAACTTTTTGCTGTTCTTAATTCGTAGATCTAGAACCGTAAAGCTCTGATACCACTTGTCAGGATCGAATAACCAAACAAGTTATTATAAACCCAGATCTACTAACACAAGAAGTTACAGCGGATTAACACTTATGTTATTAGATTAAGAACAATGTAAACTGTAATTGAATAAGAACAATACGATGAACACAGTATATCACAAAAAGCTTCAATGTATTAATTCGTTCGATCAAATACACGTATGTTTACAACTCATAAGGAACTATATATAATAGTCCTTGAAGCCTAAACTTTTAACCTAGTTATTCTAGGAATCGATTACAATTGAATTACATAAAGATTTACATTCTATAACTAACTCTACTAAAATCTCGAACACGATCAGCTCTAAATATACCATCAGTAGTAAACTTGATCGTCAGTAGTATTTGCCTTTAGCAGTAGTAGATTGAGATCAGTAGTAACTTCCTTCTTCAGTAGTAATTCAATTTCAGTAGTAGATCATCTGTGTTCCAACAATAATAGTTATTTCCGGTTTTCTCTGTAACAAAAGGTGTTACCGCAGGAATGGTGCACTGGCTTGCTGATAAAGGGTATGTGCAAGTTTCGAAGGGTCAAAATTATTATTGTGTTATTTTATTATTGTGTTAAGTTTGATTATATTTTATGTTTTCGTCATAGGCAACTGAAGCTTGACGAAAGGGTTGCGGACATTTGGCCAGAGTTTGGTACAAACGGAAAAGATCAAATAAAGGTTCTCCCGAACCCTATGTTTTGGCCAAAGTTTACGTAAATTATTTATAAAGTTTACGAAATGGATAACGCGGGCTGTCCAATCTGTTTTGACCCGAACTTTTGTTTGACCCGTTAGGCAACCCTTACCCATTTACCATCTTTTTCTATCTTTTTAGGTAAATCATATACTAAATCATACGGCTGGTCTGCACAATGCTCTTGCTGGCATTACTGAAAATGATCTTGCGTTATATTGTGATTTTGACGAGTGTCTAAAACGCATTGCGATGGTGTCACCCGAGACTGAACGTGGTGTTGAAGAGTTCTATCATTATCTATCATACGGTTGGCTATGTGGCGGGATCATTGAGGTATCTTTTGAAATATATACTACCATTTTACACATGGCTTGAAAAGTTTAATAAGAAATCAAATCGAGTCTTTATAAGCGTAACTTTTTTTTTTTTTTTAATTTAGTTGTATATGACTAATACGTTCTCGAATGTGCAGCATGCATCCGAGAAGAAGTTTCACGATATTCTTGAGGAAGCTTTTGTTCGTCCACTTAACGTTGAAGGCGAGCTTTATATAGGGATTCCTCCCGGTATGCATATCCAGAATTCACAGTATCTCAACTCAAAAAACATGAAAAAACCTTCTGCTTGTTTATATAAATTTAAAATTGTTTTTAACACTTGTTTAAGGTTTGGAATCTCGAGTTGCAACTGTTACAATAGATCCAAGTGATCTCAGTACGTTGGTCCCAAAATTCGAAGCCGATGAAACCATCTCGGGCTGGCCTCCCCTGCCTTCCACATTCACACTTGAAATGGTCGCAAGCCTTATTTCGTTATCCAACACAATCAATGTCCGCCGTGCAATAATACCTGCCGCCAACGGACACTTCTCGGATCGTGCGGTGGCCCGCTTCTATGCCGCCCTGGTGGACGGCGGAGTAGTGCCACCTCACCACCCGTCTTCCAAAAAAACCGATGATACAAGTAAACAAGTCAATACTAGAATTTTCACCAACTCAAAAGAGAAAACTCACAATGCCTTTTTGGGAAGCGGAGATTATAAGGATTTGGTCCTCCCGAACGGGCATTTCGGGCTTGGACTTGAAAAGGTTAACTCAACCGATGGTTCTGTAATTGGGTTTGGGCACGCGGGTATAGGTGGATCTACTGGATATTGTGATATAAACAACAGGTTTGCGATTTCTGTGACTTTAAACATGTTATGTAACGGTGCTTTGACCGGGGAGATAATCCGGTTCGTTTGCTCGGAACTTGATATTCCTGTACCAGAAGAATATGCATGATTTTGTTGAGTTCATTGAGAACCCAGTGATTAATTAAGGGGGTATGATCTTAATACAGAGCAAACCCAAAAGTTAGCAGCCTATTTTCTGGAATAACAGGGGAATGACAAACGGCCCAGAGAACCCAAGTTTACTATCATAATTTTTAATATGTACAGAATTACGGCCCTAAAATCCTTCAATTGGATCTCCAACTTTTATGATATTAAAATTTTTATTGTTTATATTTGGCGCAAATTTGAAATTAAGAATCAAATTATTGGTTACTAATACAATTCTGTTTTTAGTTCTCATGATGTGTTCAAGAAACTATATTGTTCTTTAGAGTTGTGACGTGGATTAAAAAACTAAGATAACACTTACTTCCTCCGTATCAAAATAAGTGACACACTTTCCATTTTGGGGTGTATCAAAATAAGTGACACACTTTGAAATTTTTCCTTATTTGGTAAAAATAGTGGGATCCATACCCACTAACTATCCACTTTAATACAATGAAATTACCCTTATACACTTACTTTTACTTTTAAAACTTATTAATATCACTTTATTCAAGAAAAGTGGGACCCATTCTCCACTAATTATGTACTTTAATATATTTTAACCTCTACTTTAATCTTTTACCTCAAAAAACGTGTAAGCCAATTTGTGTCACTTATTTTGATACGGAGGAAGTATTTTAAATTGCTGATTACTCTTTCAGTAAAGATACCAAATATTCTCTAAGCGCTCTTTCTCTCTTCAACAAATATTGATAATTTTGGTGAATTTCAAATTAAACACAAATTTTGTGAAATGAGAGGAATTTTTTTTTTCTCGTAAAAATCAATAGTGAATGTTGCAACGTCTAATTAACAACCCAATTTAACCTAACTTTTTTAATAAAAAATAGTTCCTCTCATTTTTACACCTAAACAATCTAATCCAACTTGATTTTTCACACCTATTAGTAAAGCAACTCAATTCAAACAAATCACCAATTAAAAAATTACGTGTCATGCACTAAATCATTAAAAAATAATAAAAAAAAAACTTGGTGACCCTTTGTGGTGACCTGGTCTTTTTAGGTGACCTAGGCCACTACTTTTTGATGACCTCCTCCAATTTTATTATTATTTTAATAGTGTGACCCAACCTATCCAATAAGAATAGTCTAAGAGGGCGGCGGTCTAGTGCAGGGATAGTCCAATGATGCCTCTTAAACTGTAACACCCGTAATAACATTCACGTGTAATAACATTACTTACTTATCCGGATTCCCGCCGAATATCCAAGTTCCATTTCCAAAGTTTCTATTTCTATAATTCCCATCCAAACTAACAATTCTTACGAAGACTTATGTTATGACTAAGTTTTGAGCTTAATTATGTGTTTAGTCTTAATTAGTCAAGTTTAGAGGTGAGGTATAAATACATGTATGATGACTTAGAATGTAAGCTTTCCATCACTTTTATTGAATTATCATTTGAAAGCATTCCCTCCATCTCCATCTCTCTCTCTCAAGAACACACACACTTTACACACACTTAATTCTTCAAACTTCATCAAATCACCAAGAATTAGCTTAATTTCGATCTCATTAGCTCTCTCAATTGGTATCAGAGCTCAATCCTTCAAGGAGCAGATCTAAATTCGTGGTGAAATGATCCAGATCTGAAAATTTTGAAGAAAAAGTTTTGTTCGTCACTGTGAAATTAATCAGCAAAATTTTCGATTGGAATCGATGATTTGATTGAAGATTAATGTTTCTCCATTGATTCTAATAACAATAGGATCAAATTTCGATCAATTCCATCAACAATTGATCATGATTCAGTGATTTTTGTGAAAAAGTTGAAAAACTCAAAAACTTGTCTGTAATTTGCAAAATTCGATCTGATTTGTTATGGATTGATGAATATTAATGGATTCGATTGTGAGGAAATGAATTTCGAGCAGATTGTGATTGGAATCACCGGATTTGGTCAAGAAATGAGCAAAATCGAATCAAAATGGTGAGTTTTTGAAGCTTGCGTACAAGTATTCGTCATCAAGAACACTTTCGAATCAGATCTTCGGCTCCAAGGTGTTCGGCTCACATCTTCGAATTCAGGAGTTCGATTTCAGGTGTTCGGCTACATAAACTGTTCCAGTGTTCGATCAATTTCATTGTTCGGCTTCAATTTTGCATAAGGGTTCGGCTTGCTAGGACTTCGGCCCAAATTTGATCGACACCAATCTGATTGGCCCAAATCTGTTCGGCCCAATCTGTTCGGTCCATATTTGTTCGGTCCATATCTGTTCGGTCCATATCTGTTCGGTCCAATTGTTCGGCCCGAATATTATAAAGTTCGGCCCAAAAATAAACTTCGGCTAAGACACAGTGTTCGACCACCAATTGTTCGGCCCAATTGTTCGGCCCGAACATCTGTTCTATCACATACTTGTTCAATCAAAACTGTTCGACCCATTACACTATACTCATAACAATCAAAACTGTTCGGCCCAATCATAGCTCGGCCCGAACACTTTAGCAATTAAAGCCCCCATACGATTTTCAGCCCATTAACAATTTAAGCACAAATTAGGCCCAAAACCCGAAAACTTTTTCATTAAAAATCATTTCAAAATGACGTCAAAAGATGCACTTTCGATCGGATCTGATCTTAAACCACCAGTGTTATATCGAGGAGAGTATCCTCAGTGGAAGAAACAATTTCTCCACTTTATCAAGAATCAGGAGCTATCTACAAAAATTCTTGAATTCCTCGAGCATGGGAATGCAGTATTTTATGAAGATGTTCTTGCTGATCCAGATGTTGTTCCTGCAGTTATCGGTGGTAAACGTCGTCTTACCCCTGATAAATATACAGCTCCACAAATACGAAGAGCTAAAGCTGATTTACAAGCGTATTCATTTATGCTTCAAGGCTTACCAAACGACATATATAACAGTTTGGATAGCCTTGAAACCGGTAAAGAGTTGTGGGATGAGATCAGAAAGCAAATGGAGGGTACTGTGTTAGGAAACAAAGCAAAGATGGTTACTACCCTGCACTCTTATCAATCATTCAAGGCCATAATTGGAGAAGATTTGGAAAGTACATATCATCGACATTCATCATTGATGAATGAACTTCGCAAAAAACACTTGCGAAAAGAAAATTTGGAGCTCAATATCAAATTCATCAACAGTCTTTTACCAGAGTGGGAAATATTTGGGAATAGTGCCATGCAACACAAAGATCTCAGTCTAATCGATATTCATGAACTCTATGAATACTTGCACCAAAATGAACATATGGTTAAAAAAACATAGTGAAAACTAAACAAGAGACTGATGATACTCTTGCACTACTCACAAAACAACATCGTCAGTATGCAACAGCTACTAAAATGAAAGAAAGTGTTGAAGCACCTGTAACATCTACAACTGATGATTTGCAAAAAGAACTCGAAGATGTACTTCAAGCTATGTCACTTATTTCAAATTATGAGAAGAAGTATTACAAAAAACCTACAAACAACAACTTAAGATCGTCCTCAAACTTTAAATCTGCTCCATCTGCTTCAGTAACAAACAACACAACTGATAAGCCAACTCTTACACCATTGGATACAACGAAAAAATGTTACAATTGTGGTATTGCTGGTCATTACTCACGTGATTGCAAGAAACCCAAAGTCCGTGATTCTGATTATTTTAAACGAAAGATGCTCATGGCTAAGCAAATAGAGGCTGGAAAAGTATTGTTAGCTGAAGACCTCAGTTGGATGGAAGATTCTGAACCTGAAGATGAAGAACATTCAGCCAACTTATGCTTTATGGCGAGAGAAAATGCTGAGGTTGCTGATCGTATTAATGAAGTCGACGAGGATAGCAAGGTACATACGTATCTTCTCTCTAATGAAAATACTTCCACTAATTATGATACTTGTTTTATCCAAAATCAGATATCTCAAATAGAATTATTAACCCAACAAATTTTAGTAGAAAAAGATTTAAATGTTCAACTTAAAGATCGTTTAAATAATTTGGAAAAACAAAATAAACTAAATGCTCATCTAGGTGATCAACTTGTACATCATATTCAACAAACTAAAGTTTTTAAACAAGAGAATCTGGATTTACAAACTCAAGTATCAGAATTGTCGGCTAGGCATGATCACAATCATAAACAATACACTAAGACATTGTATGAATATCAAAGTACTAAAAATGCTTTGGCTCATAAACAACAAGATTTTGACGACAATAAAAAACAGTTTAAATCATTAAACTCACAAATCAAAGTATTAACTGCAAATCTTCATGAACAGCACATCATTTCATCAAATGAAATGCAAAACAAACAAAATATCATATACAAACTTAAGAATGAAACCAATAAATTGAATTCACATATCAAACATCTTGAGGAATTGATTGTCAAAAGAGGACACACTGATCAAACCATTCATCTTAACAAGCCCAAAGACTTCAAATATTTCAATTCACGAGAAGGGCTAGGAGCTGACAATCCAGAGTACCTTAAGACCGCGTGCAAAATGGTTCCAACATTATATGATTTAAGATATATGCACAATGGAATCTCGCAACTCCTCATTCAGATGACTGATGAGGAAGAAGAAATAGAGACATTTAATAGAGCTAAAAAGGAGAATGTGCAAATTAGTTTCAATTACACTGCATTAAATAAATCATATGAAACTAAAAAGGCACAATTTGAAAATGATGATTATTTTACTATTATAAAGCCAGAAGAATTTGAAATTAAAGGTAATGCTGTTATCCAACAAAAGGTTACACCAAAGATTTATGTACCAAATCTAATTCTTGAAAAGAAAATTTGTCAATTAGAAAATGAAATCGATGAAACTCATAAGGCATTTGACAAAGAAAAATCTGATTTACAAACCAAAATTCATGAATTAGAAGATAAAAATGTAGCAATAAAATCTATTTCTAATCAACAGGTTTCTAATCAAAATGCTTCTTCAAAACCAACGTCTCAAAATGATAATTCTTCTTCTCCTAAAACTCCAATCCTTTTAAGACGAGATTCTAATTCCCCTGTTTTAAATTTTTCAGATCGAAATTTAAATTCCAAGCTTAAGAAGAAAATGCAAGGCGGAGTGAAAGAAGTTGAGCAGTTTAAGAAGTCTAATTCGACTAAGTCTAGTATGCTTAAGTCCAAGGAGCTTAAGAAGTCTAGATCTCCTTCGTTTTTAGCTTCTTCTTTTTCAAATTTAAATAAATGTAATAACTCAACAAAGTTTATTTCTCTTGCTACACTTTATGGGATTGTATATGATTCTGCAATTTATCGTCCTGTTAATTGCACTGTTAATGGTGTCAATTTGATTGTTAAAACAGATAAAACTAGCAAAAAGGTTTATTTTGATATAAAAACTAATAAACCAATTTCTCAATATGATACACGATATTTTGTTAGAAAAGATGCTCCGTGTGGTCCTCGACATGATGTTCTTCATAACAATGGTTCAATCATTCATTCATGTACAATTTGTTATCCAGAACCCTGCAAAACAATGCTCGCTCGATCTCAAACACCTCTTACTACACGTTCTTCTACTAAATCTCAAAAATCAGTTTATCGTGTAGTTTCCGCACCTAAATCTTCAAAATGCGTTTATCGTGTAGTTTCTACACTTAAATCGCCAAAATCAGTTTCTCGCGTAGTTCCTACACGTAAATCGCCAAAATTCGTTTATCGCGTAGTGTCTGCACATAAATCGCCGAATTCCGGTTCCTCAACTCCGTCTCCAAAGCTAACAAAAACCATCCAAGTTTGTTAAATATAAATGGATTCAAAATGAACAATTAAACTGGATTTTACTTTCTCCTGAGAAATTCTTAAAATGGTATATCAAATTAACAAAAACAGAACTGCCTCCTTGCAGTTCTTCAACACTCTAAATTCATCCTTCCTTAAAATTCTTCATAAGACATCTATTACTAATCGTTAAGGACCCATAACTGATTGGGTACCAAATTTTTAATTGTTTTATGTAGAATGTTTGGTATCTTGATTCTGGTTGTTCAAGACACATGACCGGAAACAAGAAATTATTAACAAATTTTAGAGACAAATATTTGGGAACTGTTCGGTTTGGGAATGACCATTTAGCTGCCATAATGGGTATTGGAGATATAATTCGTCACAATCTAATCATCCGGAATGTGACCTATGCTGAATATCTTGCACACAATCCTTTTAGTATTGGTCAATTCTGTGATAAAACATTGGAAGTTAATTTTCGAGCAAAGAAATGTGCTGTTCGCACCTATGAAGGCGAAGAACTTCTGACCGGAACTCGTGAGACGAATCTTTTTACAATTAATTTGAATGACTGTAACGTCCCAATTTTTTTTTTAAATCAAATACTTCAATAAAATAAGTTTCACAAATAATACATAACCAAGGCTTTCACACCAACATAATTTCAAACATAGTCTTTTAAATAAAACATAACAGCGGAAGACTTTATTATATGAGCTATCTTCACTGTGATGGAGCCTTTCCCTTGTCCTTTCCTGTAAAAAGAATAAATCCACAACCGTAAGCATTAAGCTTAGCGAGTACACTAACTTACACCGCTAGGCCTGCATACACTATACACATATCCATGTACATATATCCTACCGTATATTTTCATAAATACTTCTCATCAATTAATATAACCCATCGTATCTCAACTAATGGTATAATACGTATACCAGTTAGTCTATACGCGATAATATCATTAGGTGCTATTGTACCTTTAAACAATAGTCTTAGCTTGGTGCTATTGTACCTTTAAATAATAGTCTTAACTTCATCATACAGATAATTATAATATCACATATTACTATAGTTATACTCAAAACAATAGTTACAATATCACATATCATCTCAACTATACACATACAACAATACCATATATTTACATTTCAACATATATGACATATACATATACTAATATGTTGTGTGAGTGATTGAACTCACCTCGGTCCTTAGTCGGTGCGGTATCTCCAAAACGTTTTCTACAGTATCCTAAACATATATATACAAAACTATAATGATTGGGTATCTAAATATATACTTTGATAAAATCGTGTAAACACGTTGGTTTTATCTATTAAATTATATAACGTCGTAGAAATATATATATATATATATATATATATATATATATATATATATATATATATATATATATATATATATATATATATATATATATATATATATACACATCCGTTAAATTACCAACTTAACTATTAAAAATCGTATGTGTAATATTAGCTACGATCATGTATCATCGTGCATGTATATTCGTTTTTATCAAAATATGCTATATGATTGTAGGAACTCAATGCAACTTCATATTTTCCCGTTTCTCGACACTTTGAAAATCTCGTCCAAAGTTTCACCGTAAATATATAAGACAACAATGGACGGTTTTACTACATTCTTGTCCCAATGTGTTCCATACAAGATGATAAACACATTGGTACCAAACTTTAAACAAAACAACATGTTCTAGAAAAAGAACATCGGTTGAATGTATATACGAGAAAAAGATAAAAATCTTACCATGTTGTTTTAATTCTTATAAGTTGGTGAAACAAGTTATCACCACCTTTCTTATGACACAACTTCTTCCTTCTAACAATTATAAAACAATCCTCGCTTATTATTTAAAGTTTCTCCCGAGAGAGAAAGTTTGCATGCATAGTTAGTTCATGAATGGCATGACATATAAATATATAGAAATGAGAAATCATTCATGTGTCGACAATGTAGGAAGGCTACAATTCATTTACACCATTCTCATTTGTCAAAGTTTGCAGCAAGATTTTAAGAGCTTTAAATGCTTGCAAACAAATATGGATCAAAAGTCTTCATCCTATTAAGTCTATTGCCAACTTTTTCTTTTTTCTAGCATGATCTTCGGAGGATGGAAATGACCGTAAATAATGATAGTTGGCCTACAGTGTAATCGTAAGAGAAAAGAGAGTGAACTCTCTTATTAGCTTACTCAAATAAGTGGGTACTGTGATCCTCTTTTCGATTTACAATATATAATATTGGAAGTGGGTATTTTCTAGAATCATTATTCTATTCCACTAAATAATATATATTCCTAATAACGATCGAGAATATAGCGAAATATATTTATATTTCGTAGAATTGTTTACAAAAATTCATTATATAATTATTACAAAAGTCAGGTGTTACAATGACGTGGTCCCACTTGACGAAGTATGCTTAATGACAACGGCGTCGTCAAATGAATTATGGTTATGGCACCGTCGTCTTTCTCACCTTAATTTCAAAACGATCAACAAATTGGTAAAGGGTGGTCATGTCTCTGGTCTTCTAGATGTTAAATTTGATAAGGATCATCTTTGTTCGTCTTGCGAAATGGGAAAAATGACTAAAAAGTCCCATAAGTCCAAACCAGTTCCAAGTAATTCAAAACCGGTTGAATTACTTCATATGGACTTATGTGGTCCCATGAGCGTCCAAACTTTAGCTGGTAAATGATATGTTTTGGTGATTGTTGATGATTATTCACGTTATACATGGGTTTATTTCTTACGGACAAAAGATGAAGCATCTGATATTATCATTTCCTTCATCGAGAAAACCCAGACAAATTTAGAATTAAAAGTTCATACCATTCGTACTGACAGTGGGACTGAATTCAAAAATCAAACTTTAGATTCTTTCCTTGTTTCAGTTGGTATATCCCATCAATTTTCCGCTGCCCGAACTCCTCAACAAAATGGGGTTGTTGGACGAAGAAATTGTACCTTAGTTGAAGCTGCTCGTACCATGCTTTCATTTTCAAAACTCCCATTATCTCTTTGGGCTGAAGCCATAAGTACGACATGTTTCACTCAAAATCGTTCAGTCGTCAACAAAACCTACAACAAAACTCCATATGAACTCATTAATAACCGAATTCCAAATGTCAAATTTTTCCATATTTTTGGGAGTCGTTGCTTCATCCTAAATGACAAAGTCAAATTAAATAAATTTGAAGCTAAAGCTGTGTAACATCCCAGAACCCCGTAGCACAATATTGTCCGCTTTGCCCACCGGCGCACGGTTTTTTTCTTAAAATGGACCACTTCCACCCAAAAGGCCTCATGCTAAGAGAGGTATCCAGACCCTTATAAGGAGTGTTTCGTTCCCCTCTCCAACCAATGTGGGACGAATCTTACAATTCTCCCCCCTTGGGACACAACGCCCTCGTTGTGCACATCGGCCCGGGTCTGGCTCTGATACCAACTTGTAACTTCCCAAAAATCAGAGGAAATTTAATAAAACTAGATAATTAATTTTAATAAAATTTAGTAATATGAATTAATTATTGAATGTTTTTTTAATTAATAAATAAGATGTCTCATATTATTAGACGTTAATAGTTAGTCGGTTCGTATTATTTAGTCGACATGTAGTTATCAGGGTCGGTCAAATGGGCTAATAAGGGAAGCCTTTGGGGGCCTTGTGGTTTTAATTAAAACGTGAAGTAAGAGTATCGCCCTAATCCGTTTCTCTTCTTCCCTCGTGGCCGTCGTTTGGTGAAACCAAGAAATTGGTTGTGATCTTAATAATTCTTACCAACAAGAAAACAAGCCTGCAGAATTAAATCATGTGGACGAGATTTGTATAGAAGCAGCTACAATTAATTATGTATGGGATTCCATTTTTTTTATTATTAATTTTTGGGGTTTATGCACGTGAAGAGAAATAGAGTTGGGCATAGTTGTTTGTGATCTCCATAAGTGCGCCCAAACACAATGTCGGTGGATACCTTCATTTTTTTTAATCGGAAGTAAAACGTAGAGGTCTAGTTCGTCAGGTAGCATTTCATTTTTCGTTAATCGTTAATTGATGCTCCTATTTCGTTCCTTGCACTCTTTTCGTTTTCCTAATTCTCAATGGTAATCAATTGTGTGTATGTCCGTTGCAAGTGGTTCAGAATCGAGCAGGAGCGAGCAGATTAGTGTCGGTGTGCCGAGCCGTGACAAGCCGAGGCTGTTGATATTGCGGGCTTGAACAAGAGTGCGTGTCGGTAGACTTCTTTCTTTTTATTTCTGTTTTATCTTGGTTCAATCAAACTCGAGACTGATTGATTCTTGTATAGGGTTGCGAGTTCTGGAAAGTTGAGGCCGAACCTGAGTTGAAATCGGTTTAATTGAGGAGTTGTTGTTGCCCCGTTCTATAGTTTTGTTGTTTCTATTTTATTTGATTCGCAGGGTATAATCTTTTACCCATCTGTATGTGTTGTGATTTATTTTGTGTGTGTTTGCTAGATGTCGGGTTTGGATTGGGAAAAATCGTTTATTATTAAACTACATGTTTTACTAACCGAAAAACCCGGCAACCGAACCTTTAGGTTCTTGGTTTCCTAAACTGAGAAAGATTTTAAAAGAAAAGGTCTAGATTACTTATAAATATGTTCTGAGCTAAAAATGAGTTTCGGGGCAGTCGGGTGCCTCGGGAATAAAAGGGTTGTTGTCGGGATTCAAAACGGGTTTTAAAACTATATGCTGAATTTTTGTCAGATTGTGTGATTTGACTTTGAGTCCGTTTTTACCACACTTAAAATACGTTTCTGGATTTTTGGCCCGCGCTGGTCTCTATTTTTCCGATTCCTCTTTCCGTTCCCGCTGACGTCTCGTCCATCTGATTTGTCATCTAAAAGTTATTGCTATTTTTGGAAACCATCGCAGAATAGTTTCAGTTCAGCTAATCTGTCTTGTGGGTCTGTTTTGAGCCCCTTCTGTTTGGATTCAAGTCCCGAAGTCTTCTGACAAATTGTAGTCCTCTGAATTATTTAGCTACTGTAAGAATTTGAATAAAATATAGTGGACCGTTTGAGAGATATGATTGTTTCCGTATGAGTGCTGCGTGCTGTCAAATTCTGTTGGAAATAATTTTGAGCCGAGTTTTAATCCTAGTCTTGTGATGCATTGTAGGATCCTTTAGGAGCTGAGTTGTGACTCTTGTTCGTGCCGATGATTCCTTAGGAGCTTACGTTTATCGAGGTGGGTAATCTCACTCTAAACTTGCATTTACATTCACTTCATGATTATGTGCTATATGTCGTGAATTGCTATTGCTTTGAGATGAGCTTGTTATTTGTTGATGTGCTATGTGTTATTTACTTTACTCGTATTCTGAACTGAGATATGGATACTGAGTAACCGAGCTACATACCATATCATTATGTGAATGATCTGTGTACTTGAGTTTTGATTGTGAGTTGTTATACACTTGGGTTGTGCTATGTGGTTATATATCTACGAGATGAGATACTTGAGCTTGAGCTGTTAGTTTTATAAGAGTACATGTTGTAATGGGTCAACACGTTAATAAAACTAACTAATTATATTTGAGATTCATGAGGTAGCCAATTCTTCCCGGGGGCCAAGTACAATTCACGACTGTCAGCGTGGTACTGCGGGACACTGGTGGGTGTTGGAAGGGGGTGCTAGTGACGAGCGCGAGAGCAGGGGCACGCGTTGTGGATTCGTCAAAGCATTGGCGAACCAATTGAAATTTAATAAAAGGCCTAATAAACGAGAATTGAGTAGAGTCTTTAGGGATCACTTATGTGGTGTGGATTATTTGTATGTTTATGTTTATTGTGTTGATTACTCACTCAGCGGTGACTGACTCCAAACATTCCCTCCCATTTTGCAGGTACTAGCAAGGGCAAAGAGAAGGTCAATGGTTGATGAGTTGCGTTTCTATATTTATGGATTTGGATTAAAACGTTTATTTAGAGTTAAACATGTTCTGTTTTTAAAACATTTATTTATTCCGCATTTAAACCACGAGACGGTTTTATATTCTTATTAATGAGTTGGGACCTTTGAGTTACTTGTACTTGGAGGAAATTAATACAATTTTTTGTTTAAAAATTTTAAATTTCCTCTGATTTTTTGGATGTTACAAGTTGGTATCAGAGCCAGACCCGGTCCGATGTGCACAACGAGGGCGTTGTGTCCCAAGGGGGGGAGAATTGTAAGATTCGTCCCACATTGGTTGGAGAGGGGAACGAAACACTCCTTATAAGGGTGTGGATATCTCTCTTAGCATGAGGCCTTTTGGGTGGAAGTGGTCCATTCCAAGAACAAAACCGTGCGCCGGTGGGCAAAGCGGACAATATTGTGCTACGCGGTTCTGGGATGTTACAAGTTGGTATCAGAGCTCTGGCTTGAGAGAATTGGGTTCACAAGGGGTGGATTCCAAACTCAAGTCGAAGCATGAGTTTTAAAAATGAGTTTTCAAAAGTGTTTTTAGAATGAGTCCAAATCCAAATCGAGAAGCAGCGCATCACGACGACCTTATGCCTCTAGTACTTATTTATGAGTTATTTAGTTTATTAAAAACGTCGTGAGTGACATTGATTATTAAGAGAATAAAAGAGAATTAACTCAAGATGAGCGTGAATCGTACGACTATATATGTATATATATATACTATATGTACTGTTGTGAACTACTTGTTATGTGGATGGTATGAGGATGAGAGATCGTGGAATTTTTGAAACTGACTCGAAACCATGACAGGGGTAGGTGCGGTTAATAATAGAGGGCCCCTATTATTATACGCACATGACTTATGCCTATGTTTCGAAAAGGATTCAAGGAGACCATTCGTCAAGCATCTAAGTGTCATGAAACCCTCAATTATTATATATGAGAAAACAATGCAATCAATTGAATAAGTGAATCATCAAACACGAATTGATAAAGAGCTACAAAACATGTCAAGAGAGAGACTAATAAATCAAATTGAGTTGAATTCTTTAATTGATCTAATTGAGTTGTTAATAAACCAAGAGCGATTGAGCAATCGTTAAAGCAAAATAAACGAGAAAATATGGAAAATGGTAAGTTCAAATATATGAGTAAATGAGATGAAGACACCACTAAATCGAGATTTATAAATAATAAAAAGAAGAGATCATTAATTTAAGTTGATAAGGAGTTATCCAAACAAATCAAATGAAAGTTATTAAACCAAATTGAGTGAGAATCACTAATGATAAATTGTTAAATTGAGTGATATTAATTGGTTAAACATCTAAGATAATAATTAAGTAAGAATGATTTAGAATAATTTAATTTTTCTGAAATTACGAGAAAATTTATAAAGAAAAACAATTGGGCAATTACCTAGAACAAATTAAATATAGAGAATTTAATTATACATAATCATTAAATTGAGTAAAGGAGGAAAACGATAA
The DNA here is from genome assembly GCA_963853835.1 of Calendula officinalis. Classification (NCBI taxonomy): domain Eukaryota; kingdom Viridiplantae; phylum Streptophyta; class Magnoliopsida; order Asterales; family Asteraceae; genus Calendula; species Calendula officinalis. The sequence continues at coordinate 40,408,149 of OY970821.1, forward strand.
TAATTGAACGGGGTTTATACGAGTAAAAGATTTGTGAATTGAGAAAATTTTGCGAAAAAATTTATAGAGTAAAATTTTCATTTATGTAATTGATGGGATAAAACATCGAATATACGAAATAAATAAGGATTACTAACTGAGCGAGATGAGAAACTCAAAACGAGTTGTTTAACAAGTTAAGCGACAAGAGAAATCTACGAGAAATATTCATGTCGAATGAAATGAGAATTCTATTTAATGACAAAATTGTTACATGGTAATAATAATACCAAACACGCTATGAGTAAACAAAAATGAGAATTTAATACTCAGATTTGAACAAGAGATAATAATGAACGTGTAACTCGAAATAACAGATTGTGGTACTAATACATGTAATAACTCTAGTTTATGAGGGGTCATAAAATGAATCGCTATTAACGAGAAATAATTATAACACTATTATGAGTAATAAATTATTTTTATAAGCGATAAAATTTAATGGGTATGAGTGTGAGAGGGGCGTAAAGTGTATATGTTGGGACCGACTCACACCTGTACATGAGATTTTGATTATCGAGTAATTAAATGAAACCCTAAAATATATAATTAAATATGAGAATCAACAAATCGAACTATCGAGTGTTCGTAACGAGTTCTTTGAGATTTTGAGTGTCACTTCCAAACTCGGGGACGAGTTTTCTCCAAGTGGAGTTGAGTGGTGGTAAAAGGGAAAACTATCAATATTAAGAGTGCGAATAGAGAATAATTATAAAGTTGTGAGTTATTAAATTCGTATAATTGAGCTAATGAAGATTAATAACTTGAGCTAAATGTGAAAAATAAAGTTTGTAAGGAGTAACTAAGAGAATTATCAAGAGAAAGTTTTGTTAAGTGTTATTATGAGCATTTATGTGCATATAACCAACTAAAAAGTTATAAGAGTGATTAATTAATCGAGAAATTACTCATGTGGGAATATAATGAGATAAAAAGAGATTATTAAAATATGAGAATTTATCATGAATTATTCAAGTCAAGTTAGATGGGAAAAAAATATGATTATGAGGCGTTATTAAATCCAGTCGAGAAATTTTGAGCCAGATTATTGTGTTGAGTAATATATATATACATGTGACTAGGGAATTTGTAAGAATAATTGGGTATAATTAATTTGGTGCAAATGAGAAGTGGCAAGTATATAATCATATAAATAACGAGAAATTATGAAATCCGAGTAATGAGAATGTTATCAACGAGTCGGTCATGAGAAGATCGTCAAAATAAATTATGAGGAAAATTTATTATTAATGAGAAACTACTGAATTATAAGAAACTAATAAATCAAGTTAAACGGATATATTGTTATTAACATGAACCAAATGATAAAATGTTAATAGGAACAAATATTAAATTTAAACTAAGGGAATTATCGAGTTAAATTATTAAATTGAATGTCGTCAAATATTATGCCTTATTGAGTAATTATTAAATCAAGAATAGTTATTAAAAAGAGAAAATAAGAAAAAATATAAGGGTATCAAATAACAAATTTTTATGAAAATACTATGAGTTTCTAAATCGAGAAAACAATAAAATATAAAGTAATGAGGAAACTTTATATTGAGAACGATTAAATAGCTGAGTAATCAAGTGCATGAGAATTATCGAGTTGATTAATTAACCAAGTGAAGAGAAAATATTAAATGGGAGCGTTTGAGACTTAAAAATAAATGAGATTAATGAGTGAGATTTTGGTCAAAGTGATCAAGAGACAATTTACATGAGAACAAAACGAGAAAATAATTAACAAGCCAAATGATAAAATCATTAATCGAGTTGATAAATATCATTAAAATGAGTTGAGCGAGTAATATTAGAAAGAGCTAACGGGAAAGTGTTAAATACGAGTTAACAAGAGAACTGATAACGCGGCCTAAAAGAGAAATTATATGTTCTTGTAGCCTAATAATTATATTTGATCACGCGAGGGATCACAAAGAGTGAGAAAATGGACATTTTGTGTGACTTGTGATAAGTTGTTAAGTGAGATTTGAGTTAAATTAATGATATAAGTTTGCATTGAGTTAAAAACAAGCTATGGAGATTTGAGGTGAGTGCATTTGAGTATATGCAAATTGAGTAATAGGTATGAGTTGCCTTCTATCTGAGGTTTATGTGTGATAAAATACATTTATGTGAATAATGAACTTGTTATATGTTGTATAATAGTGGCGTGGACCGCTAAATTGTTCACTTTGTTTTAAAACAAACTGATGTCCCATAGAGCAGAGGACCTTACGATATCATTCTTGGTGGAGATTGATAATAATAAAATTTCCTAGTGAAAATTGTCTAAAATAATACCTTGTTAGAACTATGCGGGAAAGTTTTTCCCAAAAAAAAAAATAAAAAAAAAATAAAATAAAATAAAATAAAATAATAAAATAAAATTCTTAGCGCCGTGAGAGGGCCGAGTATTATTGCGAGCACGAGTTGGACGACCAAGTACTACGCCAAGATCATTTGTCGCCACAACCCAAAGCGTAACAAAATCTCCAAGTGGAGTTGAATCGGAGATTCAACACAACGATTAACCGTTGGGTGTAGCAACTGTGTCCGGCTACGAGAGCAAGAAGACACCTTCATCAGAGTATCATGATATAATTTCGTGTCATTTTCGACTTTTCCGTTTTCATCGATAAACCGAGATCTTTAGAGAGCGTTTTGATTTTTTTAATTTCTTTTTATTTCTCTTACTCTTATCATTTTGCGCCGTTAGATACAGAAGATTTGTGCAAGCAAGAGCTGAAGTTTATTCTGATCGAGTGGATCACTATGACGAGTTTCTCTATTTCATAACCTTATCATTTTCCTCTATTGCGGATGTATGTCGTTGACGAGCCTGAGATTGAGACGTGAGATTACTACTCTAAGCTTTTCCGAGCGATGACTTCCGGGACGAAGTCTATTTCAAGTGGAGTTGAGTTGTAACGCCCTAAAAATTAGATAATTAATTTTAATAAAATTTAGTAATATGAATTAATTATTGAATGTTTTTTTAATTAATAAATAAGATGTCTCATATTATTAGACGTTAATAGTTAGTCGGTTCGTATTATTTAGTCGAGATGTAGTTATCAGGCTCGGTCAAATGGGCCAATAAGGGAAGCCTTTGGGGGCCTTGTGGTTTTAATTAAAACGTGAAGTAAGAGTATCACCCTAATCCGTTTCTCTTCTTCCCTCGTGGCCGTCGTTTGGTGAAACCAAGAAATTGGTTGTGATCTTAATAATTCTTACCAACAAGAAAACAAGCCTGCAGAATTAAATCATGTGGACGAGATTTGTATAGAAGCAGCTACAATTAATTATGTATGGGATTCCATTTTTTTTATTATTAATTTTTGGGGTTTATGCACGTGAAGAGAAATAGAGTTGGGCATAGTTGTTTGTGATCTCCATAAGTGCGCCCAAACACAATGTCGGTGGATACCTTATTTTTTTTAATTGGAAGTAAAACGTAGAGGTCTAGTTCGTCAGGTAGCATTTCATTTTTCGTTAATCGTTAATTGATGCTCCTATTTCGTTCCTTGCACTCTTTTCGTTTTCCTAATTCGCAATGGTAATCAATTGTGTGTATGTCCGTTGCAAGTGGTTCAGAATCGAGCAGGAGCGAGCAGATTAGTGTCGGTGTGCCGAGCCGTAGACAAGCCGAGGCTGTTGATATTGCGGGCTTGAACAAGAGTGCGTGTCGGTAGACTTCTTTCTTTTTATTTCTGTTTTATCTTGGTTCAATCAAACTCGAGACTGACTGATTCTTGTATAGGGTTGCGAGTTCTGGCAAGTTGAGGCCGAACCTGAGTTGAAATCGGTTTAATTGAGGAGTTGTTGTTGCCCCGTTCTATAGTTTTGTTGTTTCTGTTTTGTTTGATTCGCAGGGTATAATCTTTTACCCATCCGTATGTGTTGTGATTGGTTTTGTGTGTGTTTGCTAGATGTCGGGTTTGGATTGGGAAAAATCGTTTATTATTAAACTACATGTTTACTAACCGAAAAACCCGGCAACCGAACCTTTAGGTTCTTGGTTTCCTAAACTGAGAAAGATTTTAAAAGAAAAGACTAGATTACTTATAAATATGTTCTGAGCTAAAAATGAGTTTCGGGGCAGTCGGGTGCCTCGGGAATAAAAGGGTTGTTGTCGGGATTCAAAACGGGTTTTAAAACTATATGCTGAATTTTTGTCAGATTATGTGATCTGACTTTGAGTCCGTTTTTACCACACTTAAAATACATTTCTGGATTTTTGGCCCGTGCTGGTCTCTAGTTTTCCGAGTCCTCTTTCCATTTCCGCTGACGTCTCGTCCATCTGATTTGTCATCTAAAAGTTAGTGCTATTTTTGGAAACCATCGCAGAATAGTTTCAGTTCAGCTAATCTGTCTTGTGGGTCTGTTTTGAGCCCCTTCTGTTTGGATTCAAGTCCCAAAGTCTTCTGACTAATTGTAGTCCTCTGAATTATTTAGCTACTGTAAGAATTTGAATAAAATCTGTGGACCGTTTGAGAGATATGATTGTTTCCGTAAGAGTGCTGCGTGCTTTCAAATTCTGTTGGAAATAATTTTGAGCCGAGTTTTAATCCTAGTCTTGTGATGCATTGTAGGATCCTTTAGGAGCTGAGTTGTGACTATTGTTCGTGCCGATGATTCCTTAGGAGCTTACGTTTATCGAGGTGGGTAATCTCACTCTAAACTTGCATTTACATTCACTTCATGATTATGTGCTATATGTCGTGAATTGCTATTGCTTTGAGATGAGCTTGTTATTTGTTGATGTGCTATGTGTTATTTACTTTACTCGTATTCTGAACTGAGATATGGATACTGAGTAACCGAGCTACATACCATATCATTATGTGAATGATCTGTGTACTTGAGTTTTGATTGTGAGTTGTTATACACTTGGGTTGTGCTATGTGGTTATATATCTACGAGATGAGATACTTGAGCTTGAGCTGTTAGTTTTATAAGAGTACATGTTGTAATGGGTCAACACGTTAATAAAACTAACTAATTATATTTGAGATTCATGAGGTAGCCAACTCTTCCCGGGGGCCAAGTACAATTCACGACTATCAGCGTGGTACTGCGGGACACTGGTGGGTGTTGGAAGGGGGTGCTAGTGACGAGCGCGAGAGCAGGGGCACGCGTTGTGGATTCGTCAAAGCATTGGCGAACCAATTGAAATTTAATAAAAGGCCTAATAAACGAGAATTGAGTAGAGTCTTTAGGGATCACTTATGTGGTGTGGATTGTTTGTATGTGTATGTTTATTGTGTTGATTACTCACTCAGCGGTGACTGACCCCAAACATTCCCTCCCATTTTGCAGGTACTAGCAAGGGCAAAGAGAAGGTCAATGGTTGATGAGCTGCGTTTCTATATTTATGGATTTGGATTAAAACGTTTATTTAGAGTCAAAAAAGTTCTGTTTTTAAAACATTTATTTATTCCGCATTTAAACCACGAGACGGTTTTATATTCTTATTAATGAGTTGGGACCTTTGAGTTACTTGTACTTGGAGGAAATTAATACAATTTTTTGTTTAAAAATTTTAAATTTCCTCTGATTTTTGGGATGTTACAAGCTGATGAAGGAGTTTTTGTCGGGTACTCACGTGAATCTGCATCATTCCGAGTATATAATCGGTCAAAACGGACGGTTAGAGAAAGTATCAACGTTAATTTTGATGAGACTTTTCCAATAGATTCATTAACTTCAAATGTTGAAATTCCTTTAACTTCGTCATCGCCTTCCACATCTCAAAATGATTTAGATGTCTAGTTTGAAAAGTTTTATGATGATTATCATAGTATTCGACATACTTTACTTGAGGAGGCTGGCGTTCCATTTCCATCCGTAGCCGGATGTTCAAAGCATTACTGTATTTGAAATGCAAAATTCAAGTTCTAATGCTTCTCCTTCTCATACATCTGCTGCTCCAAATAACAACTTTTCTCCTTCAAATTTTGTTTCTCCTTTGGAAACTCAATCATCTCCGGATAATTCCTCACCTTTGCAAACTCAATCATCTCCGGATAATTCCACACCTTCTGGAAATAATGCCAATACTATAGATTTATCTTTAGTTCCAGCACAAACTCTACCTTCTGGTCAAACTGGTAATCCTTTAGATTTATCCTTAGTTCCAGCACAACCTCCACCTTTGGTGATTGATTTCTCCAAATTCAAAGTTCAACGTGTAGATCCTCCACCTTCTACATCAAATACTAACACTGCAATAATACCACATCCTTCATTCACTGATACCTCCAATATCATTCCGGGTCAACTTCCACTTCCTCATTCTCTTAAATGGACAAGAGAGCATCCTTTGCATCAAATAATCGGTGATCCTGAATCTTCTGTTCAAACCCGTAGAGCCAGTGCTGATGAATGCCAATTTTTTGCATTTCTAAGCTCTAATGAACCTAAGAAAGTCAGCGAAGCTGTCTCCGACCCAGACTGGATTCTTGCTATGCAAGAAGAAATCAATCAATTTGAAAGATTAAAAGTTTGGCGTCTGGTTCCAAAACCACCCGGAAAATTTGTTATTGGTACTAAATGGATTTTCAAGAACAAAAAGGATGAGAATGGGATTGTGATTCGTAATAAAGCACGTCTAGTTGCAAAAGGATATGCTCAACAGGAGGGCATTGACTTTGAAGAAACGTTTGCTCTGGTTGCACGAATAGAAGCCATTCGAATATTCTTGGCATATGCATCACATAAGAATTTTACAATATATCAAATGCATGTAAAAACTGCATTTTTAAATGGCATTCTAAATGAAGAAGTGTTCATTCATCAACCCGAAGGTTTTGTAGATCCAAATTTTCCTAATCATGTTTATATTCTCGACAAAGCTTTATATGGTTTGAAACAAGCTCCTCGTGCGTGGTATGATGTTCTATCCAAATTCTTAGTTGATTCTGGTTTTTCAAAAGGAAAAAATTGGATACAACTCTTTTCATCAAACGACAAGAGGAAGATATTATTCTCATTCAAATTTATGTCGATGATATCATTTTTGGTTCTACAAATCCTAAATACTGCAAAAAGTTCTCTGATCTTATGGTTAAACGATTTGAGATGAGTATGATGGGGGAAATGAATATCTTCCTTGGTCTTCAAGTTTGCCAATTACCTACCGGGATCTTCATCAATCAATCCAAGTATATAACTGATATTTTGAAGAAATATCTCATGGATGATTGTAAACCAATTCCGACGGCGATGTCACCTGGTTCTAAATTGCATGCTGATCCTGATGGTAAACTTGTTGATATTACAAATTATCGAGGGATGATCGGATCATTGTTATATCTCACTTCGAGTCGACCAGACATTATGTTCTCTACTTGCATATGTGCTCGGTATCAGGCTGCTCCTAAAGAATCACATCTTCAAGCAGTCAAACGTATATTTTGTTATCTCAAGGGTACTAGGGATCTTGGTCTTTGGTATCCTAAAGAAACTTGTTTCGACTTGACTGCATTCTCTGATGCTGACCATGCTGGATGTATGCTGGATCGAAAGAGTACATCTGGAAGTGTTCAATTTCTGGGAGATAAATTGGTGAGCTGGTCTTCACGTAAACAAAATTGCGTATCTCTTTCAACTGCAGAAGCAGAGTATGTTGCTGCTGCAAGCTGCTTATCCCAGGTAATTTGGTTGCAATCACAATTAAAAGATTATGGCTTTTTATACAGCCGTATTCATTTATATTGCGATTCACGAAGTGCAATTGCAATTTCATGCAATCCTGTTCAACATTACAAAACTAAACATATTGATCTTTGATATCATTTTGTAAAAGACCATGTTAAACAAGGTAATGTGGAATTGTACTTCGTTTCAACCGACTATCAATTAGCTGATTTGTTTACCAAGGCTTTAGACGAAAAACATTTTAACTTTCTTGTGTCAACTTGGTATGCTAAATCTTAAATCTTAAACCGTTTTACTTTTAAACTTTTCATATACTTTTTGTTCAACTAACTATGGCTTTCAAATACTTTAGCTTGAAACCCGGTTCTCAATGACAAATGGTTTCTAATCAATCATGTTTAGAACCCATTATCCAGTAAACACGTAACTGCAACACCTCTTCTCCACTCCTCTACTACAATTAAAGGTACATTTCTGATCTACAAAATTTTCTCTATCTTCGATTTGTCGAGGGGGAGAAATATTAATTCTAGGGGGAGAATTAGTATATCCAGGGGGAGAAACTTTCTAATTTCAAAACTTTTATACCCGATTGAATGCATAATCGATAAATCTTTCAAAAGACTATATCTTCCCATGGTTTGCCAAAACCGGCCTTACCTTCCCGGGGAAATACTTTTTAGTCGATTGGTAAATGTGAGTGTATAAGTCTAGGGTATAGATTTAAGTGAGTGCAAGGTGATGTGAAAACATGATAATAACAAGAACACACACCTTTGAGTGCATCCAAACTGTCAATAATCCGGGCAATCTCACAACAATGTGATCATTCATGTGTTGAATATTTCACCAGACTTAACTGGTCCAGTCAAGCATTTGCACTCCACCACCATCCACTCAGATTCCTCTCAACAGGAATTTGTTTCAATTCATCAGGGGACGTAGCACATAATCTATCGACTACTCATTCGGAGTATGTTGATATTTAAATCTTTAACCTCATGCCCCGGGTTACGTCTTAATTCAATGCACAGTGTGTCTAGATCTCACCGTCAAATATTTCCAATTTAGGACACATACACTATTGAAAATGAATCTCCGTGAATTCATCGGAACACTCATAGTGGCATCACAATCTGGTGCTTCACGAGGATTGAGTGGAAATCCTGCTAGAGCTACAATTACGCCAACTCTAAATGCAGGTCACACATTTGATCACCGGTTGTGCAAATGACTACCGATTCATATGGTGTGTTAATGGTTACTCTATGTGAGTCTGGTATTTCCTAATTTGTTCAAGTTGCTGTGCCTAAACTTTTTTATAAAAAGGCAACAACTTATGCCGGAAACACATACATTTCCGATGAAAAATCCATGTGATTCATTCTTACAACGAAAAATCATAAATGCTGATCAATTGCACATGAGCGTTATAATTCACTCTCAAATAACTCCTATGATCTGCTATAACCGGCATGATCTTCCCCAGGAGCCACCTACAATATAGGACATCATGTGAGGGTCCTTAGGTCTAGGTGAGCATAATCAAGTATCACGGGCTCTTGATTGGGGTGCACTGAGATAAAAGTTGAGAGGGGGAAGGTAGTATGGGGTGCAATTCAACTAAATACATGGTAAAATGAAATCAGGGTGTAGTTGAAAATTGAAAAAGTAAGCTTGAGTGAGGAGGGTGTGACAGGGTTAGAGAAAACAAAAAACCCTTTCCAAACCGATTAAAATCCGGGTCGCCACGTCTCTATCAGATTGCATGTGTTGTTCTCTGTTATTGATAAAGACATCATGGACCCAGTGATGCAATGCACAACCCCCCCCAGCCACTCAAGTATTTCTTAAAAAGTACTTGTTTCATTTTCATGGAGATAAGCTCATATGCTATCGACATATCACTTTAGAGATTGTTGATATTGAACAAGAGGAGAAGCCTCTCCAGTCCTCGCCTTCGTTTGTCCACAAATTGAGTCTAGAACCGAAATAAACACTTTTAGAACACATGCAACATACCAAGCATATCTTTGTGATATAGCCGGAACATTCATAGTGATATCACACATGTTGATATTCCACAATGATTGAATGGAAATCCTACCAGTGCTAACATCAAAGCCAACACTGAACGTAGGTCACACAGTTTTTGTAACTGTTGTGTTAACGGGCAATCTATGTGATCCCGGTTTACCATGTTCGATTACATTGTACATTTTTTATGACTGTACTCCAACGCTATCAACAACAGTCGAGATATCAGATGATAAACACGAGACTGTTCTTTTATGTCATCCACAATGGTCATTGAGATTAAACGATAAAAGATTTGATCGTATTTCTTCATAATCAACAACGATCTGGGTTTATCTGATAAAATGTGTTACATATTGATTCATTCAAAATATGAATATATCATTATTCAACACATTTTAATCATTGAGCTTCGAAGATTCTTCCTAATTCCACCCCGCAGAGCTTCATATTTTACATGATGATTCAGATAAATCTTGTTCATCATGAGGGGGAGAATATATTAGAGCTCAGTTTATTCCACAGTAAAAAGACATATGCACCGGTTAAGGGGGAGTAAACAAGAAACCGAAGATCCGTTAAGAATTAATTGTTTGTTTGAGGGGGAGCGTATACTTTATTAACATTTTACCCTAACAAACAATTATCAATGATCACGACTCGACAAAGCCACAACTTCAAGAAAAGACTTCCGCTACAAACAACTCTATCTATGGGTCTACATTTCGTCGATTTACATGAAGAAGTTTGTGAAGAAAAAGAAACCGATTCATCTATAGAAATTTCAAATCACAAATTCTCAAACCATTTCAACCCAAAACATCCATTTCAATTCAAAATTTTAACCGATATAAATCATTCTTTACAAAATACATATCATCCACATCAAACCAAATCTTAAGTGTACATATCATTCTTTCCTATATACAAAACATCCACACACACACATCCGAAACTTTAACTTTCAAATCATTCAAAAACATCATTATCCTATCCTCACGAAAACCTCTATCACAAAATCCAAAACAACCTCTTCTTTATCTGAAAAGCTCAGAGAAATCCTTACCTAACTGATATTCCATTTCCAGAACTTTTCAAAACTTTAGTAAATCAGTTATAGGATTTCCTTACTCAAACAGAATTCAACGAAAAAAATATACTTTCTTTGAGTATCTAAAACTTCCAAATTTCTACAATGGTATGTTCTTGAAATTCAGAAAACATTTTCTTGCCAAAGGCAGAGATCTTAATTGCTTCTCAGGCTGCTCGGATGTAAACATTGTTCGGTAATTCAACAGTTTGAAGCACATCTGAGAGTTTATAAATATCATTACGGACCATGAGAAGAATCTGAAGACGGAAGATTGTGATCAGGTGCTAAAGCTCAAAAAGGGGGAGATTGTTAGGATTACCTCAAAAAGAATTTATGTGTGATCATCACTGTGTTGCATGCCTGAAAGGTAAGCAACACAAGACTTCTCATAAGACCAAAGCAATTAATTCTATTTCTAGCCTTTTGCAGCTCTTACATATGGACCTATTTGGACCTACAACTGCAATGAGTATTGGAAAGAAACAATACTGTCTTGTTATTACTGATGACTTTTCCAGATATACTTAGGTTTTCTTTATTAGGACCAAAGATGAAACAAGTGAGATCATAAAGAATCTAATAGTCAAACTGGAAAATACAAGAGATCTCAAAGTGAAAGCCATTAGATGTGATAATGGCACAGAATTTAAAAATGCTAATCTAATTACTTTCTGTGATCTGAATGGTATTGACAGGCAGTACAGCTCACCAAGAACTCCACAACAAAATGGTGTAGCTGAAAGAAGAAATAGAAAAATTATTGAAGCAGCCAGATCCATGCTTGCAGATTCAAAATTACCAATAACTTTTTCGTCTGAAGCTGTTAATACTGCTTATGAACTTTTTAATAAAATTATTTCAAAACAGAGTATTAATAGTTAAGCCTCATTTCAAAACACCTTATGAACATTTTAATAAAATAAAACCTTCAATAAGTTTCTTAAAATCATTTGGTTGTCCTTGTACAATTTTAATTACAAGAGAACAAATTGGTAACTTTGACTGCAAATCAGATGATGAAATTTTTGTAGGATACTCAACTCAAAGCAAATCATACAGAGTATTCAGCAAAAGGCTAAGGATTATTGAAGAAAATGTGAATGTATCCTTTAATGAAAATCTAATGAATGAACAAGGAAATGGTCCAGATTGGTTATTCAATATTGATAATCTAACCAAATCGTTTGATGTTAATTATGATTGTAATGCAGGAGATTCAAACAATCAAAGTCAACAAGGAGGATCATCATCATTCAATGGTGGTCAAGACACAATGAAATATATTCTAGTTAATACTGATCCCACAGTTAATACTGAGGATAGTAGTAACTCAGATAACCCTAGCAATCTTGATACCAGTAACAACTCAAACTCACACAACACTACTGATCCCAGTAGTAACTCAGAAACTCAAACAAATGATGATGAACCAAACAATAATGATGTCAGTACTAACAATGAACCACATGAGTTAAATGAAAATAATGTTACTACTGATACCAGTAGCAATGAAGAATCTCCACAAAATCCAGAAAATCAAGAAGAAACATGGACAGATGCTCAAATTCCTGAATCCAATGAATCAAATCTCGATAGTCAACTAGTTGCTGACAAAGTCTAAAACTCAAGAACATAAAAGAATCATCCCTTAGACTTAGTTCTAAGTGATGTAAACTCAAATATGCAGACTAGAAGCAAATTCAATTCATCTTTAAATACAAACATTTTTAATATATGTCTAATCTCTAATGAATGTATGTATGAATGTTTTCTATCACAGGATGAACCTAAAAATATTTAACAAGCAATGAAAGATTCAAATTGGATTATAGCAATGCAAGAAGAACTTCTTCAATTCAAATTACAAGTTGTATGGACACTTGTACCTCTGCCAAAAGGAAAAAGAGCCATTGGAACAAGATGGATCTTCAGAAACAAGAAAGATGAAAAAGGTATATTGATCAAAAACAAAGCCAGACTTGTATCCCAAGGATACACTCAAGAAGAAGGAATAGACTATGATGAAGTATATGCACCTGTTGCAAGAATTGAAGCAATAAGGATCTTTCTGGCATATGCTTCATTCAAGAAAATTAAAGTCTATCAAATGGATGTGAAAAGTGCATTCCTTTATGGGAAAATTGAAGAAGAAGTCTATATGTGTCAACCTTCAGGATTTGAAGATCCTGAACATGATGACTATGTGTACATATTAGACAAAGCTCTATATGGCCTTCACCAGGCACCAAGAGCTTCATATGACACATTATCATCATACTTATTGAAGAACAACTTCAAAAGAGGTGCATTTGTTAAAACTCTGTTCACAAGAAAAGTCAAAGATGATATACTACTGGTTCAGATATATGTGGATGATATCATCTTTTGTTCAACAAATGATCAACAATACAAAGAGTTTGAAGAACTAATGTAGATCAAATTCAAGATGAGCTCAATAGGTCCAATGAACTTCTTTCTTGGACTCCAAATCAATCAAAGATCAGATGGTATTTTGATTAATCAATCAAAATATGTCAGAGACATCTTGGAAAAGTTTGCAATGAAAGACTGCAAAAGTGCAAGCACGCCAATGGAAACACATAAACACCTACATCCTGATGTTGAGGGGGAGGATGTAGATGAACATCTATATAGATCAATGATAGGTTCTTTAATGTACTTAACTACATCAAGACCTGACATTATGTATAGTGTTTGTGTATGTGCCAGGTATCAAACAAGACCTAAGGTTCACTTGCAGGCTGTCAAAAGAATCTTCAGATACTTGAAGGGAAAACCTTCTCTTGGTCTTTGGTATCCACATGACTCACCATTTGAACTCATAGCCTACACATATAGTGACTATGGAGGTGAATGTCAAGATAGAAAATCTACTACTGGTGGATGTCAATTCTTTGGATCAAGACTGGTGTCATGGCAATGCAAGAAGCAAACAAATGTCTCAACATCAACTGCTGAAGCAGAGTATGGAGCTGCATCTGCTTGTTGTGATCAAGTTCTATGGATTCAAAATCAACTCTTAGACTTTGGTATCTCGATTCTTAAAACTCCCATTTTTATTGATAATCAAAGTGCTATAAGTATTGTGAATAATCTAGTAAAACACTCAAAAACCAAACATATTGAAATAAGATTTCATTTTATAAGGGGTTGTAATGAAAAGAAATTAATCAAAGTAGAGAAAATTCATAATGACAATCAATTAGCAGATCTCTTTACAAAAGCATTTGATGTAGGAAGATTCAACTTTTTGGTTAGCAGTATTGGAATGATTTTAATAAATTAATTTCACTATTAAAATTATATGTAAAGTTTTTGTACAATATCTATACTTAAAAGTATGTTTTACTACTGGTTATTCATTATTACTGACCATGAGTTGCGCTTATAATTTAGTACTGATAGGGTCCTTCTTAGAATTAGGTTAAGTATAAAACAACGGTTACTACTGACGTTTCTATTACTGATACTTAGTTACTACTGATCGACCGTTATCTGTAAAATACGATATTTTACCATACTAACCCCCATGAAAATAGCCGTTGGGTTATGATTCGAAGGGTATTTCGGTCCTGTTGCAGGTTAATTCGAAAAATATAAATAGCTGAATGAGATTAGTTTAGCATTATCCAATCCTCGATCCGATAAACCCTACGATAAACCCTAATCTCTTCAAATACGATCAAAATCTTGAACCAGTAGCAAATCAATCCACTTCGAAAATCAACCATTTTCAGTGAATCTTCAAAACTCAAAATCCTAACAATGGAAATGAAGAAACCTTTGGCTGTTGAAACCGATCTTATGTACTCAGAATTTCACAATATGTTAGCATTTCTAAGAAATCCAGATGGAACAAGAAGCTTCAGGCCAATAGTTATGTTCTTGAAAAACTCTTCTATACGTTTTGCCTTGAGTGTACAACCTAAACTTTGTGTTCAACAAATTGTTCAATTTTGGGAGAAGGCAGAAAAGATAGAAGAACAGGGCACAGTGAAAATCAAATCCAAAATTGATGGAAAGCCTATTACAATTTCAGAACAATCCATCAGAAATCATCTTCAACTCAATGATGAGTCAGTTATTTCTCTTTAATCTAAAGAATTTTAATAGAAAATGTTTTAAAAATGGGGTATGAGGGAAGAACAGATATTCAAACATTTCAGAAAGGTCTTCTCTATCCTCAGTGGAAATACTTGGTACATACAATTCAACATTGTATGTCACCTAAAAAGAGCACTTGGAATGAGTTCCATAAATCAATAGCATCTGCTGCTGTTTGTCTGAGCACATATCAAGTATTCCATTTTTCTAAGATGATTTTTGAAGGGGTGCTTGGAAACCTATCAGTCTCAAAATTTTTAATGTATCCAAGATTCCTTGCCCACATTTTTGATTGTGAGATTCCTGATCTCATCAAAACTACAAACATTTTACCAATACTAGAACTCAATAAAAAGGTTTTCTCAAACATGAACAAAAAGTTCAATTTTTCTGGAAAAGAAACACCATTATTTGCAAAAATGATCTATGATCATCCCCCAACTGGAGAAGGTTCAAGTCACCCCATTGAACCTCAACCCACTCCATCAATCAAAACAGCCCAAACACAATCCCATAAGTCCACTCAATCACCCACACAAACAAATGTCCTGAATGTGTCCCAGGTACACACAGATAAACCTCAGAGTGCTACTCTTCACTCTGAGGTAGACCAACCTAAAGCCAAACAAATCTCTACAACATATAAAAGGAAGAAAACTTCCTTAACGGACACCAGGGGACCCACTGAGTCACACCCCAGACTCCAAGAGTTGTCCTCCAAGGAGGAGAGAGGGCATGAGGAAAGGGCTCTCACTACTGATGCATCAAAGGTTGGTGCACAGGCTAGTGAGAACATAATTAGGACCTAGACCTCGGCAACTTTAAGTGATGACTCATCATTTGAGGCAGCACTTAAAGGACCCCGGTGCCAAGAAACCACAAGGGGAGGCACTTCTGCTTCTTCTAGGAAGAAGAGAATATCTAAACAACCCAATTCATCACCAAGCAGTGATGACAGTATATTGAAAAAAAACTTAATTGACGGATATGATGGAAAACCTCAAAGCCAATGTACCAAACAAGCCCAATGATCCACCTAGAAGGAGTGAGGGCGGAATTAAACAAACTCAATTGACGGATAGGAAGGAAAACCTAAAAACCACTGTACAAGGAAAGACCATGAGCTACATGAAGCATTATATCAATACATTGAACAGAAGGCAGATGAGGTTCGATTATAGGCTTCAAAGGCAATCAAATCTCATCAGAAAATTACGGAAGAAGATTGCTGATAGTGAGGCTCAACAAGTTGAGATCACTAAGGGGGAGAAGGATCAAATACAAGGAATGATTGATCACTCAATTGCAGCAGCAACAACCTCTCTCCTAAATCTTAAAGAAGCTCATGGTGAAACAGGTCAAAGTTTTGGTGAAGATCTGTACAGAGGAGTAAGGAGTATGGATGAAGATTTGTTTGTTTCTGCAAATCAATCCCCAACAGCAGAACAAATACATTCTCCAGTTACTACTGAGGTCATTGAAACTACTGATCCCATGGATATTGCTGATGCTAAAGAACAAGAGGTTGTTACTACTGATCCCATTGATGAAGACACATCATCAGTAGTAAATGTCCCAACAACAGAAATAAATATTCCAGTTACTACTGATGCCCTAGCAGTAGTAACCACAGAAACAACCTCACCAGTAGTAACCTCCTCACAACAGTTGGTGGTATATACAACAGCTACAACACTAGTAGTAACTACCTTGGTTACTACTGAAGATAAAGAAGAAATACCAGATGTCCTTGAACCAGCTGTAATCATCCCAAGACCTCCAACTCCAGAATTAAAATCACTTATCATACCTGACATTGATGATAATGTGAATTGGGATGATGTTGATGAAGGTGCTCTACCTCCTCACACCAAAATAATATCTGAGGACAAAATTCATACATTTTCTCCATCCATTGTGATCACCCCAGTTATTGACAAGAAATATACCCCACTATCAAAGTGTGTGAATGTAGGTAAAGAAAAGTTTGATGATGACTACCCACACAGAGCTTTAGGTCACTTTATGGTAAACAAAATAAACCGTGTTAGACCTGCAAAGCAAGATAAGTGGAAGGTAAAAAGGATGACGTATCTCAGAAAAGTTGCTAAGACTCAAGCTCTTGAAGATAAAAGAATAGCTGAAGAAGAAAGACTTAAAAATGCAGCAATTCAAGAGATTGAAGAATTCCTGGTAGAAGATCAACAAGCATAATTTGATAAACAGAGAAAGATAGAAGAAGAACATCTAAACTGTCTTGAAGATCTTGTGGCCGAATGTAAAAGAGAAAAGGCTGATCTACCAGATGAGATATTTGAACAGAAAACTAAAATGATTGATTATTTAAAGACAAAGGGTCACAGTGCTAAATCTTTTGGCAGAATGAAAATGTTGACAATAGTAGATAAATATTGTACTGCTAAAACGAGGGAATTAGCAGAAACTGAAGAAGAAGAAGAAGTGAAAGATAAAGTGTTAGTTGATCTTGATCCTCAACTAGTGATTACCAGAACACCAATGACTGGTAATCATCAAAACCTTCTGTCAATAAAAAGAGGAAAGCAATAGAAGCAGAACAAGAATCAAGGAAGAAAAATAAACAAGAAATTCAAATATTTGATTTTCCAATAGCTCCTCTACAAGATACTCCAATTGTCAATTGGAGAGTTGTTAATGATGTTATAGAAATAATAAGAGAGGACAAAACAACTCAGAAGTTTAGTGCTTGGAAACCAATGGTTATGTCTTGTACCAGAAGTGACATAATTAAAGTTCTAATTATTGGTAAACCAAGAATGACAAAGAAGTCATGGAGAAACTCAGGAGCTGGATACTTAACAGAAATGATAGATGCTGCATTCTATCCAGATAACTATCCTGAGAGGTTCACAAGTACAGAAAATGTTTATGCTTGGAATGTACTTCCTGCTGTGAACATGTACTTCTTTGAAAGAACAAGTAAAAAGTGTGAATTATATCTGTATGAAATAGAATATCCCCATTCAGAAGAAACTATGTTCCAAATCACCACTTGTTCATTTATGAAACCTCATGATCTAGCAATGTTTCAAGAAAAGTTCAACTACTTTGTGAAAAGAAACAACAAATACATAATTGCACAGAGGAAACAACAAAACAAACAGACATTAGAAGGTGATCAAAGAAGAGCTAAATTGCTAGAAGAGAAAAAGAAGAAAGAGGAAGAAGAAAAGAAACTTGTGTAATTCAAGATGAATTAACAAGTTTAGGGGGAGATTGTTGGGATATAAGCATTCTACTACTGAGGTTGCAGTTAGTACTGATGAAGACTTAATGAAGATATACAAATTAGTACTGATGGGGCAGAAAAGAAACAAATACTACTGACGATTGATCTACTACTGATGGGTGCGAATACTACTGACGTTCATATATGGTGCAGATCGTATCCGAGATCTTCGTAGAGTTAGTGTAGAATGCATATCTTTTTGTAATTCAATTGTAATCGTATCCTAGAATAACTAGGTTAAATGTTTAGGCTTCAAGGACTATTATATATAGTTCCTTACGAATTGTAAACGTACGTGTGTATTGATCGATTATTAATATACATTGAAGCTTTTTGTGATAAACTGTGTTCTTTATAATTCTTATTCGATTACAGTTTACATTGTTCTTAATCAAATAACAAGACTGTTAATCCGCTGTAACTTCTCTTTGTTAGTAGATCTGTGATTCAATAACTTGTTTGAGTTATTTGATCCTGACACTTTATCTTAATGACACGAGCTACAGTGGCCTTCTAGATGGGCATGTAGGTAACCAACCCCATAAAAACAGCTTATGTAACCCAGGTATAGTTTTTGAGAAACTCTTTTAATAGCGTTGCCTAGTAAAGAACACTCCGTCTTTACTTCTTGGGTAACGTTGTTAGGTTCATCCCTTGAAGCACGATATTTGTGTTAACGAATACAAGCATGGTAGAAATTATCAACTCCTGTATTCGCAATCATTTCTTGACTTCTTGATTTAAACTGTTGTGATAAACGACAAAGAACGAATCCGTTCGCTTTTTGGGCATGGCCATGCACTTGTCAGTTTTTATCATGTCAAGGGACCCATAAATATCTCTTCTAAAGAGGAGGCGCAATTACCATCTTGTTATATTTCGATTCATAATACAATTTCCTTTGTACCCAGTAGAGCCTCGTATGACAACCATGTTTCAGGCTTGTCTAAGACGAACCAAAGTACATTAGTCATTGTATCCTAAATAAAATACCTCAGGCTTAAGGACAATCATAGTGAATAATACTTTTGAACTTTTCAACCACGAAGTATTATCACGGTGGTCAATTCAATATTCGTTGACCTCCAACAGAATATCACCGATATTTGGTTTACACAAAACCTCGTGTAGCTATCTTCGAAGAACTTCAAATCTACCACCAAATATCACGATGATGTTATCGTCCCATCAAGGTTCCCACCAAGAAGAGTAGTCACGGATTTGTATCTTTTTGAATAAAGATACTCTTATTCATGGATATTGTAAAACATACAAAGTCTGAATAACAATAATACTAACTCACGTGTTATTCCTCACTGGACATAGATACCGAATTATTACTGGATCATTACTTATTCTTTGCGTTTGTGTTGATTGCTCAATGACTCTTAATTGTAACTTTTATCACTAATTACAATTTAGGCACTTCTTTTAAACTAAAGACATACGACGAGTATTTTAAGAATACTATTACTTTTGTCTTTGCTAGATATTGTTCATGCAACATTAGAACATATTCTAGTCTTCCCCTTTTTATATGATTCGGTAAACATAGGAGGATTGGAAAATTACTCCTTTAGTTTCTTGAATCTATAAAACTTGCCTTGTAACTAAATCTCTTTTAGCTACTTCATTTGTAGATACTTTTACTAGTTTTCAGGAATTCCCTTAAATGATTAACTTGTTCACTGGAGTGTGAACATCCTATTAGATTTGCAATAATTAATCACAAGACTTGTGACCACGCTATTAGGCTTGCAATACTAATCAATGATCATTTATTTCTCTTAACTCTTTGGCTAACGACTTGGTAGTTCCTTGTTGTTAATGTCTCACTAACTTACTAAATTCATTAATGTCTTTAATGAATTATGTTAGTCATAGCTCCCACTACCTTTTATCGAATTTAAGCATCAATTTAAACTACCACTTTGACCAAGTCAATAACTTGTAGTTTAGTCTTTTAAGAATTCTATCAATAATTAAGATCATCATTTGGATTTGCGAATATCCACTATTCATGTTTAGGGAATTATGACTTTTATTGATTACTGTATCTAACATGTATAAAACACTTGAGATGATACTTTCAATTCTTAAACACTTTAGTATTCTTTAAGAACTTCATTTAATGCCAAAGTCATTTCTTGGATTTCTCAAATATCCATTTATTCCTATTAGGGAATTATGACTTGATTAAATAACGTATTTATTACAAGTATGAACCACTTGCGTTTAATACCTTTAGTTCTTAAATACTTTAATATAGCTTGACCTTTTAAAGAGTTTATTTATTCTCTAAGCCACTTCTTGGATTTTGCGAATATCCAACATTCCTTGTTAGGGAAGTATGACTTGATTAAATCCTTTAATACAAGTATGAGACACTTGTAATAATACTCTTAAAGTTCACTTTGATTATATCTAATATAATCATGCTATATTAATGCTAATACTTTAAAACATGCTTATCATAAGTAATGACTATAATTACTTAAGATGTTTTAACTAAGTTCAATAATTTTTGAACCTTATGCTTCCATAAAACTCTTAAATACTTGTATTAGAAGAACTTCTAATTTCTAGTATCTAAGTACCTTGAGCTTTTAAGACATTATTATTTCATACAACAATCAAACAAGTATAAAACATGAGATATTAAGTAAATCAAAAAAAACTTGACTTACAATCTAGTCATAAACCCTAACTAGCGTAATTGTCACACATGCACACATAACACAATATAATTCAACCATGGATTCGAATTGATTAAAACCAAAAGATTTGTTTTAACATAAAATAAAATGATTACTCAACAATAAAATAAAATCGTTTTATTTACTGAATCCATAAAATATTGAATTATAAAATCTTGGTGCTCGTGGGATCATCACCATCTCATGCCGGTCATTATAACTTTCCATCTCCTCCTGCAATAAACGATTGCAAAAGTTAGATAACTCGTAATGTACTTTACAAGTATCTAAAAAGTGATTAAGAAGTGTGGTTGTGTTACCTGAGGAATTTGCAATTCCTCCTCCACTTGCACCCTTTGGACAATTTCTTTTCCAATGCCCAGCCTCCCCACTCTTAAAGCACCGATTCTCGGTCCTCGCTGTGTTAGGCTTCACCTTCTTGACCTTTTGTTTGACACCTTTTACATTTGGCACTCCTTGGTTAGGATTGGATTTACCCTTTCCTTTACCACCTTGACCTTTTCTCTTCTTGCCACCGCCACTGCCATTACCGATCATCAGAACATCCTTATATTTGGTGCCCAAACTAAATTCAGCTGTCTTGAGCATAGAATGTAGCTCAGCAATGGATTTCTCCATATTATGCATGTTGTAGTTGACCACAAAAGGCTTGTAGTCATCAATCAACGAATTGAGTATAGTATCCGTTGCCATTTGCAACGGTATAGGGTGACCAAGTCTAGCCAGGTGATCCATGTGCCCCTTCATTTTCATGACATGGGCACTCACCGGTGTTCCTTTGACCATCTTGCACGAGTTGAAGGCTCGATTGATGTCAAACCTCTCAGTGCGAGCTTGCTCTTGAAATGAATCCCTAAGTTGCTGGATCATCTCAAATGCAGGCACATCCATAAGTCCCGCTTGTAACTCGGGACTCGTAGTGGCGAGCATTAGATAGCTCACATCGAGTGCATCAGTTACATGCTTATCATAAGCTTTCCTCGTTTCAGCTCTAGCATTTGCGGCAGGGACATTTGGTACTGCTCTTTCCAAGACATACCACTTTCTCTCATGCCTGAGCACAATGCGAAGATTGCACTCCCAATTGAGAAAGTTTGACCCAGTCAACTTGTTTTTTCGAGGATTGAGTGAAGTGAGAGATTGTTGGTAGTTGTCGTTGTGGTTGTTGCTGCCATCTACAAATAAAACCCAGTATAATTAGTAATCATTAATAAACATTCTCTAAAATATATTATAAACCCATAATTAATATTTTAGGCCTAGGATCCATATATCACATTCTGGCCGCAAGGTTTGGGCACTTCCCGACGAGACATGATGTTTCTGGTAGGCAACATCCTTACCGATCGTATCTAGACTTGAGAAGATTCCTAGGGGTCGTAGACTTGTAACTTACTACAACCTTGTACAATTTTAATCGTACATTTCTAAGTTGCAATAAAGTCTAGTATGTTTATTCTACTCAAGTACTTTTTGGTCCGGGACTCCCGCTTATCACCAAAGTAGATCAGACCATCTAAGACAGTGCGATGTTCTGCGCCGGGACTCCCGATTATCATAGAACCTTACGCACACTAACACTCGCAATGATTTGAATTCATATCTAAGGTTCTTTCTCCTTACAATATGAATATCGTTTAACAACTGAGGTGTTCCATTAGGTGGATAGTACCTAGATCTAAGATTTTCTTAGGTTTGTTTAAGTCTTAAACTAAACTTAACCTTTATTCCAATCGTAATCCTTGTTTAAAATGTGTGACTTGTGAATTCAAGAATTCTACAAGACACCTTTTTAAATCTTAAGAACTTTTTCTTTAAAACTTATAGTTTCAAAAGTTGCACGATTTATATGTATACCTAAAACGAGGTGTACAAAAACGTTTTACTAGGTCTTGTGAAAAACCTTATCTATAATATAACTTACTTGTTTTATCTTACTTAAAAATTTTTAAAACTTATGTTAAACTTTAATTCTTTTATGATTCATAAACTTGAATCATAAATCTAGTTTAACACACCTTGTTTTTCACATGTTTAATAATAGAATTAAACATTTGTTTTGGCTTATTAGATTCGACCAAAACTTATGTCTTAGCGACACATTTATAAACTTTGTGATTTTCTTGTGTAGCTCCCACTAGCTCCAACAACCATGATGGAACTTAAGCAAACACAACCACCGGTCTATATTTGGTGAAACTAATAAACTTATTATATAAGGACTATATATAATAATTCTTAGTTTGTTTAAACCATTCTTACATTTAACTTGGACTAGTTAAATATAGGTTATAAAGTTCTCTTGTTATCTATCCCTTGATCATTAATCTAGTATCTTACATGACTTGTAAAATACTTATATTATACTTGTATAATTATCTAGTTATAATAACTTACAACTTTATACACCTTATAATAATAATAATAATAATAATAATAATAATAATAATAATAATAATAATAATAATAATAATAATAATAATAATATATAACTTTGTATTTTTCTAGTTTATCATATAATTTTAACTTGTACAATTTCTAGTTATAATGAAATCATAACTTTGTACTTTCTAGTCACAGTTATATAATAACTTATACAATAACTAGTTATGCTATTATCCTTTAAGATCAAAATAACATTACCTTTTAATGTTCCATTGCGGTTCATGCGAGAACCACTAAAATTGCGAGAATTGCGAGAAACACTTTCTAGCCAATCATTTTGCTTATTTACATTTTTTAATCTAAAGGGCATTGTAGTCTTTTTAACACTAAAATCTTTTTATTAAATCCAGTTTCCTTATTTAAAATAATTCATTTTTAACCTCCATCCTATTTTTTAGGATCCAAATTTTGTAATTTGTAATTTTTTTCGCAATTCGTATGTGTTCATTGATGAACGCCTTAAAATAACTAATATTTTTTTTTTTACCATATTTAACCTGTTCAGCATAATAATAATGTGTTCAATTTGCTAAATTTACAGATTTACTAATGAAAAAATCTACAACATACATGATGAACATAATGAACAAGTCTGAGAAAGATTTTATTAACCTTATTTAATGTGTTCAATGATGAACGAATGAACAAAGTTACAAATTATGAACTGAAACCTTAGACTGATACAAATCTGAAATTACAAACTGATGAACAAGAACAGATCTGAAACAGATGAACAGATCTGAAACACAGATGAACAACCCTAGATATACATAATTTACATATTCACTAATGGACAAATTGCTATATTATTAATGACAAACCTAATCTGAGATAAAAAAAATGCGTATTTACAAATCCGCTAATAATCAAAGCGGGTCGAAATATTTACATGTTCACTACACACAAAAAGACATGGCTTGAAATCATAGATCTGAAAAAAGCTTGAGATTTGGAACCATTAAATTCAATTTAACTAGTAAAAACTGACCCGCGCGATGCCGCGAGAGATTTTCATATAATAACTAAAGCGTGTTGTAACGTAGACGATAACCACAATAACATAATTCAAAATTCTGGAGGCTCTTCATCGGCACGTACATGTGCAGCTGTTTTAAACAATTTGACTAAATCGCTAAGTTCATAAACAAAAATATACAACATACCGCATAAATTCGTACGTATTAAGGAAATTGAGTAGAAATGCATCAACCCGCAATTGAAAAGTGGATAACACTGAATAACATTGAATATTGAGTATAACACTAATTTGTAGTTGAGTATACATATCCCATCAAAATATCAATAGTTTAGTAATTCAATGGTTTGCTGGCGGCTGTGTTCTCATTTGGTCTTTTATACACTTCATTAATATTTAATAAAAAGAAAAGCAAGATCATCGTGGTTTGGAACACTGCTTGATTTCAACCAAATTAGACATCCATATATTTATTTTATTTCCATCAGCAATTTATGATTTGTTTTCTTTCAATGCAGGGTTATTAGTTGTGTTGGTCATTAGATTCTCAAGCTCTTTTAATACTTCAAAACCTAAAAAAATATTAAAAAATTGTAAAACTAATTTCATAATACGTAGAAAATATCAATAACATCATAACATGTTTGACAAAGTATAACTATTCAAGGAGAAAAATATTAAAAAATTTGTAAAACTAATTTCATAATACGGAGAAAATACCAATAACATCAATAAACCTTTCAAATAACTTGAATCCGCCGTCGTCGATTTTGGGTTCGGTTTAAAGGTAAACCTTTTCGATTAGCCGTCTTCAATCTGGTAAGTGGTAACCCTTGGGTTCGAGAAACTGCCGCCTTCGATCTCGTAACCATCGTTTGGGGTGTGCGATTGATGCTTGAATGGAAGCCGACGAACACCATTTTTGATCGGAATTGAGATTTGAAAAGGGAGAGATTAAAGGGAGAGGTGTGACTTGTGAGAAAGGAATGAAGCCAATTTGGAGGCCGACGGTTTTAGGAAAGGGGATTAATACCCTAATTAATAGAAAATGACTTTACCATTATACCCTTTTACACTTTTTTATTTAGATATAAATTGTCACTTATTTACGAAACTGCCATCGATGATCTTATCCACTCATCTTTTAATCTAATGGTTGGAAAGTTGTTATCACAGTTCTCGCAATATTAATGGTTCTCGCATGAACCCTTGTCTATATATATATATATATATATATATATATATATATATATATATATATATATATATATATATATATATATATATATATATATATATATATATATATATATATATATATCATTACTTTAAAACTTATAATAATCTAATAAGAATATTACATCTAATTTATAGATATGTATTTTAACTTGATCTAATTAAAATACGTAAAAACTACTTTATCTTTTAAAATTCATTTTTCTTTTAAATATTTTTAAAAATTCCAAAATTTTATATATGTATATATGAATACATCTTGTTAATTTTAGAACTTAAAAATAAACACTTCTTTTAATCCTCATTAATTCCTTTTTATTAATTAGTCAAACCCTAATCTTGTTCTGGATCAAACAAAACTAGGGTTTTGACTTTCTTGATCAAAAAACATTATTTATTAAAAGATTAATCCTAATCAATCCTATCTAAACAATAAACTTTGTTTAAATTCTAGGATAGATTATAACCTTAATAAATTTATTTAAAATTTTTAATTCAAACCTTATAGACAA
Source organism: Calendula officinalis (assembly GCA_963853835.1). Lineage (NCBI taxonomy): Eukaryota > Viridiplantae > Streptophyta > Magnoliopsida > Asterales > Asteraceae > Calendula > Calendula officinalis. The sequence continues at coordinate 40,434,262 of OY970821.1, forward strand.
TAAAACTTTGCCTAAGTTTCTAGGTTTAAAGAACTAGTTTCAATAAATCTACTAGAATAATTATTAAACCTATTCAACATGAACTTGTTTAATTATCTAGGTTTTAGATTATTATTATCTTAATTAATCCTTTTAACCAATTAAACTAAACTAGTTTAATGTTCTTGGTCCTAGGGTTCTTTAGGGTTTCAAAATTCTTAATACTAAGAAACTTTTCCACCAATTAAACTAAAACTAGTTTAACATACTTGGTGTCCAAGTTTCCTCCTAGATTTCGAAATCTAAAGGTAATAGGAAAGAATCCTTTTGACCAATTAAACAAATCTAGTTTGACATACTTGGTCCTAGGGTTCTTCCTTAATCACGAATTCTTTGGGGAAAAAGGAAAGAATCCTTTTGACCAATTTAACAAATCTTAGTTTAACATACATGGTCCTAGGGTTCTTCCTTGATCACGAAAATTCTAGGGTTTTAGAAACCTTTTGACCAATTAAACTAAACTAGTTTAATATTCTTGGTCTTAGGGTTCTTACCCTTGTTCGAATATTAAGAAGAAGAAGAAGGAATTGGAACAAAAAAAAAAAACTTTTCATAAAATTAAACAAACAAACTTTGTTAATCTAGTTTAGATTTCTAAACCAACGCTATACCACTGTAGGGTTTCATAACACTGATTGACCACTTGGGTCAACCTCCTAGTATGTTTGGTTCGACCATACTGACAAGAACATGACTCTTGTCGGTTAAACCAACTAGCTGATTTAATCCCTAAAGCGGAACTGAGATTAAATGTAATCCTTAAACCCTAAAGGATTGGGATGTTGGAAATCTAGATTAGATTACCCAGAAAGAAAGCTTGTACGAAAAACTCGAACACTAACACATACTTGTGTGTGTTCGTCGAATCACCAAGAACCCTAGGGTTCTTGGTGTCGAATTCGTACAAAGGGAAAAAGGGGGAAAAGGGTTTTCCAAATCATACCTTAGTCTTGCTTAAGTAAGTCCACTGATGATGAACACAACGAGAAACCTTCTAGTTGGTTGATGCAATGATCTTCTATCTTCAAGGACTTGAAGAACACGAAGAACGAACGAAGAATGAAGAACACAAAGGCTTGTGTTCTTCCTCCTATATATTCGGCCGAAACAAGGGGAGAGGAGCTAGGGTTCTTTTCGTGTACAATGAGCAACAAAACAAGGAGCCCCGAGCCTTCTATATATAATAGAAGGACTTTCACTTAGGACCCTTCTATTTTAATTAATATTAATCATTAATTAAACTTATCCTTTTACGTTTAAACCCTTGTAGTTTAACTAATTATTGTTGTCCCACTTAATTATTAAATGTCTAGTATTTACACACTTAAATTTCGGTATATACATATACACGAAATATATGTTTGTGTTAATACTTTTAATAATTAATTATATAATAAACCTTATATAATTTAGAAAATAATATTAGCCAACACCATATGATTTAATTACCTTAAATCATACTATGGATAATCTATAATTAACACATTGTATATTTACTCAACTAGTAAATGTACAAATACTTGTATTAATTAGTTAGACAAACTAATCTAGTAATAAGTTGAACTTAACTTCATACTTAACTTGATTCATAAATAACAATTATGAATCATTCATCTTCTAAGTATCATTACATATCTTACTCGTATTACATGCACTCACCGGTGTGACCCTTAAGTGTTTCGTAGGCATGGATGTATCATCATAGGTTGACTAACTGTGCACATAATTCCAACAGGTAGTTCGGACCCGAAAGTGACTATGAGGTGGATCCGAGAGACCGAGCGGGTCATCGGTAGTAGCAAGTTTAAGAAAGCTGATATGGTGACGTATGCGTCACAGTTGTTGAAAGAAGATGACATGGTTTGGTGGGATATCGTTTATGAAACCGTCGGGAGGTAGGTGATTGAGGTGATGTCGTGGGATGAATTTACCACGAGTTTGAAAAAGAAATTTTGTCCCGAAAGGGATTTGGAAAAGATGCACGAGAAATTCGTGACCCTAAAGAAAGGTGATATGTTTTGGCCAAATGTTTGTTTTAAATATTAAGGTGTTACATCTTAGATCTGACACAATACATGGTTCACACACTTCCTATGTGTGTTTTACACTCACCATCAACATATTTACCCAAGACTTTTGACAAGTTACCATTATCACCACTTTCCCCCAAATCAAGTTCATAAACTAGTTAGGAGATGAAATATACCTTAGATGCATAAATCCTCAAAGATGGTGAAGATCTAAGCTCAAGAACCCCAAAATCGCCCCCAAGAGTTCTCAAATCGGCTGCCCTTTAACAATGGTGAAAAATGGGTGAAAACCCTAGCTTTCCCGTTTTTATCACCGACCTAACCTAGTTCGCGTTCGCGAACTCAAGTTCGCGTCGCGAACTTCCCTTGCGTGAACTCCTCGCTCGTGATCCTGGTCGTGAACTCCGATCGTCCAAAAACCCAAAAATCTCTGCTCGATCCTCGCGTTCGCGAACTATGAAGGGTTTCATAACAATGATCGACCATTAGGGTCGGCCACCTAGTCACTTGGTTCCAACCATACTGGTAAGAACATGGTGGTGTTCTTGACCGGTTTAAACCAACTAGCTAGTTCAATCCCTAAAAGCGGAACTGAGATTGAACTTAATCCTTAAACCCTAAAGGATTGTAGGAACTTGAAAATCAAACTTGATTAACAAGAAAGAAACCTTATTCGAAGAACCCGAACACACACATTGCTTGTGTCTGTTCGTCGACCATCAACCAAAGAACCCTAGGGTTCTTTGGTCGAATTAGAACAAGAAGGGAGAGGGAGAAAAAGGTTTCCCAAAACATACCTTATTGCTTGCTTAAGAGAGTCCACTAAAGATGAACAAATTGAGCGACCTTCTAGTTGATCTTAGCAATGAACTTGTTCTTCGAAACTCGAAGAACACAAAGAACGAACGAAGAACACGAAGAGCACAAACTTGTGTTCTTGTGTTTGAGGTTCGGCCGATCGAAGGGAACAAGGGGGAGGGAATTCGTGTGATGGTGTAAAGGATCAAGCATTAGGTTTAAGCCTTAAGCCTTCTATATATAATAGAAGATCTTACACTTAAAACCCTTCTAGTTTAATTAAGATTAACTTATTAATTAAACTTCCTTTTTACACATTCATCCCTCATAGTTTTACTAGTTTATTATTGTCACACTTAATTATCAAATGCCTTAGTATTATACACTTATATATTTCGGTATAGACATACACGAAATACATACTTGTGTTATATAACTTTAATAATTAATTAGACAATAATATTATCCAATTACTATATGATTTAATAGCTTTTAAATCATATCATGGATCATCTATAATTAAAACATTGTATATTTACTCAACTAGTAAATGTACAAATACTTGTATTAATTAGTTTGTTAAACTAATATAGTAATAAGTTAAAATTAACTTAATACTTAACTGATTCATAATGACTATTATAAATCATTCCTCTTCGTAGTATCATTGCATATCTTGCTCGTATTACATGCACTCACCGGTGTGACCCTTAAGTGTTTCGTAGGCATGGATGTATCATCATAGGTTGACTAAGTGTGCACATAATTCCAACAGACTCCCACTTGTGCAAGTTTGTAACCTTTATCTTAATGACACGAGCTACAGTGGCCTTCTAGATGGGCATGTAGGTAACCAACCCCATAAAAACAGCTTATGTAACCCAGGTATAGTTTCGAAAATCTCTTTAATAGTGTCTCCTAGTAAAGAACATCATGTGTCTACTTCTTGGGCAACGTTGTTAGGTTCATCCCTTGTAGCACGATATCTGTGATAACAAATACGAGCATGGTAGAAAATATCAACTCCTGCATTCGAAATCATTTCATGACTTCTTGATTCAAACTGTTGTGATAAACGACAAAGAACAAATCAGTTCGTTTGTGCATGGCAATGCACTTACCAGTTTTCTTATCATGTCAAAGGACTCATAAATATCTCTCTTAAAATTGAGGTGCAATTACCATCTTGTTATATTTCGATTCAAAATACAACTTCCTCTGTACCCAGTAAGGCCTCGTATGACAACCATATTTCAGGCTTGTCTAAGACGAACCAAAGTACATTAGTCATTGTACCTCAGGCTTAAGGACAATCCTAGTGAACAATACTTTTGAACTTTTCAACCACGAAGTATTGTCACGATGGTCAATCCAATATTCGTCGAGCCTCCAACAGAATATCACCAATATTTGGTCCACAACAAACTTGTGTAGCTATCTCCGAGTAAACTCGAATATCCACCAAATACCGCGATGACGTTAACGTCCCATCAAGGTTCCCACCAAGACGAGTAGTCACAGATTATATCTTTTGAATAAATAGACTTTTATTCATGGATATTGTAAAACGTACAAAGTATTGAATAACAATGATACTAACTCATGTACTATTCCTCATTAGACATATATACAAAATTATTACCGCATCATTACTTAGTCCTTTCGTTCATGTTGATTACTTAGGTGCTGTTTGTTTTTTGACAAAAGGTCTTCCTGGGGTCTTTTGTCTTCACGGCGCAGACCACGCGCAGAAAAAACCTCCTGCAGATGTTTGTTTTTTGGAAGCTCGCAGATCTTTTATGTCCGCAGAAGGTCTTCTCCAAGAAGCTTTGGGCATTAGCTTCTTGGATCTTCCAAACCTAAAAAAACACATTTCCTCCAAACAACATACTATATTGCTGTTTTGATTATTTTAATGTTGTTAGACGTTGGATATACTAAATTTTGATATATTTAAGCAAGTCTACAGATGTTAAAAAACAAACAACAGCTTTCTTGCAGACTGCAGACCTTTGGACCATCCAGAAGCTGCAGCAGTTGGCAGATGTGGTCCGCAGACAACAGATCTTTTTGGTCTAAAAAAACAAACAACACCTTAATGACTTTTACAATTTTACTTGTAACTTTATCACCGATCTAGTCATTCCTATTAAACTAAAGACAAGTGTTGGAAAAACACTATTACTTTTGTCTTTGCTAGATTTTGTTCTTGCAACCTTCTAGAACATATTCTAGTCTTTCCTTTATACAATTCGGTAAACATAGAAGTATTGGAAATAACTTCTTAGTTTCTTGAATTCATAAAATTCGCCTTGTAACTAAAGCCTCTTTTAGTTACTTGATTTGTAGATATCTTGTTGCTAGTTAAAGAAATTTCCTTGAATGATTATGTTATCCACTGGAGTGTGAACAACCTATTAGACATGCAATAATTAATCACAAGACTTTGTGATCACGCTATTAGGTTTGCAATAGTCTAATTACCGATCATTTATTATTTCTCTTAACTCTTTGGCTAACGACTTGGTAAAAACTTGTTGTTAATATCCTACTAACTTACTATATTCATTAATACCTCTAAAAAATACATTAGTCATAGCTCCCACTAAATTTATGGAATTTAAGCATCACTTAAACTATTTCTTTGACCTAGTCAAAATCTTATAGTTTAACCTTTTAAGAATTAATCAATTATTAAAGTCATCCTTTGGATTTTGCGAATATCCAACATTCCTTTTAAGGGAATCATGACTTTCAGTGATCAACGTATCTAACAAGTATAAGACATTTGAAACGATACTTCCAATTCTTAAATATATTAGTATCTTTTAAGAACTTCATTTAATGCCAAAGTCATTTCTTGGATTTCTCAAATATCCATTATTCCTATTATGGAATTATACTTGATCAAATATTGTATTTATTACAAGTATAAAAGACTTGCAATAATACCTTTTAATTCTTAGATGCTTTAATATAGTTTGAACTTTTAAGATTTCATTTAGTGTCTAAGTCATTCCACTTGGATTATAGGAATATCAAATTGTTCCTATTAGGGAATTATGACTTCATTAAATTCCTTTATCACAAGTAGGGGTGTGTTCGGTTTCGGAACCGGACCGGAACGGGTAAACCCGGGAACTGAAAAAAGGAAATTTCAAAGACCGAGAACCGGACCGGTTAAACCGGTTCCGGGCCCAGTCCGGTTCCGGGTCGGTTCGGTCTTCAAGCGGGTTTAGAACCGGTGAACCCGGTTTTTGTGTTTGCCATCCAATTATACATATTTAGTGCATATTTTCATCTTAAAATATATAACTGAAATATTTTAATGTCCTTTTAATAAAAGTATGATGTTAGCGGGGGTTCACGGGTTGGTTCAAGTAAAATATGTATCTATTAAAAGCCTATATACATATTATTTCAACATATATACATGAAAACTCATAAACCTATATACTTATTTAAATGCCGGTTCCAAACCCGAAAAGTCCGAAACCGAACCGGGACCGGAACCGGTAAACCCGGTTTATTATTTTTGATCAAATCTAAAATCCGGAAACCGGACTGGTTAAGCCGGTTCCGGTTCGGTTCAGTGGCGGTTCCGGTTTGGTCCTGGTTCGGTTCCGGTTTTCCGGTTTTTATACACACCCGTAATCACAAGTATGAAAGACTTGTAACAATACTCTTTAAAGTCTATCTTGATTATATCCAATATAATCATACTATATTAATACTAATACTTTAAAACTTACTATCATAAGTAACCATTACTTAAGATGTTTTAAATAAGTTCAATGTACCTTGAACTTTATGCTTTCCATAAAAACTCTTAAATACTTTCATTAGAAAAACTTTTCTAACAATTAGTATCACAACAATCAAACAAATATAAACAATAAGATCATTATTAAGTCAATACTTGACTTCATAATCTAGTCATAACACTTGAATAGTATAATCAACACACATGCACACACACAATATAATTCAATCATGGATTCAACGATTATAAACTCAAAAACCGAAAATTTATCATAAAATAAAAAAATTGTAATTTTGTTCAAAACAATTAAAACCAAAACTTATTTTATTAAATCCAAATTAAAAATACTTAATCATAAAATCTTGGTGCTCGTGGGATCCATCTCATGCAGGCTACCATCACTTTTCATATCCTCCTGCAATAAACGATTGCAAAGGTTAGATTACTCGTAATGTACTTTACAAGTATCTCAAAGTGAATAAGAAGTTTGGTCGTGTTACCTGATAGCAAGTCCTCCACTATCGGCAATATTTGGACAATCCAATTTCCAATGTCCGACCTCTCCACACTTGAAGCACCGATTCTCGGCCTTCGCTATGCTGGGTCTCACATTCTTGCCTTTATGTTTGACACTTTTACCACTCGGCATTCCTTGGATAGGATTGATTTTACCCTTTCCTTTATCATTTTGCCTTTCTCCATCGTCATCATCATTTACTGTGCGATCCTTTTAGAATTGGTCCCAATATTCAACTCAACACTCGAGCATGGATTGTAGCTCAGAAATGGATTTATCCATATCGTGTTTGCTGTAGTTGGCTACAAAGAATTTGTAGTCATCGGATAATGAGTTGAATATAATGTCAATTGCTAACTGTAATGGCATGACATGACCTAGTCTAGCAAGGTGATCAACATGCACTTTCATTTTCATGACGTGTGCATTCACTGATGTTCCCTTAGCCATCTTGCAAGAGGTGAACACCTTACAAGCGTAAAATGCTTGTCCTGGTTCATTCTTCGCATCCTTGGCATGGAAATTCAATACGTTTCTTTCTCGGTCAATCCTATCCCTCTCTTGTCCGATCATGATCTTAAAATCACGTCTCCAATTGAGGAAATTTGACCCAGTCAATTCTTTCTTTCCTAGAAAGAAACGTCGCGAGAGTTTGTTGGTACTCGTCGTTGTGGTTGCTGCTGTCATCTACAAATCAAACCCAGTTTAATTAGTAATCATCAATAAACATTCTCTAAAATATATTATAAACCCATAATTAATATTTCAGGCCAAGGATCCATATGTCACATTCTCGCCGCATGGTTTGGGCACTTCCGACGAGACATGCTGTTTCTAGTAGGTAACATCCTTACCGATCATATCAAGACTTGATACGGTTCCTAGGGGGCGTAGAATCTTTAAACTTATTGTAACGACCTGAAATATTGTATCGTATAAATTATGAGAAAAATATGATAAATAAAGATAAATCGTCTAAAATGCATGGGAACTGGTTTCGTATCATTTGGACACCATTTGCTATGTGAAATTCATCGTTTAAGTCAAAACTGGGTCAAAGGTATAGTTGTACATGGAAATATGAGGAAAATGCTGAGTTCCAGACACTCACGGCATGAGCAGGGGTCTCTCACGGCGCGAGCAACATCCTATTGGAATATCAGAATCAGACAGAAGCCTCTCACAGAATGCGAGGGTTGGTCACAGAATGCGAGCATGAGCCTCTCACGGGTCGAGCAGGATACCCTCACGACGCGAGCAGGCACGGAAGCTGAACTCCGGACGCGGGATCTTGTGGTCGCGGCTTGAAGGTCGGACTGTCGCGTCCGAGGGGTGCTGAACACAAATAAATGTCGGTATTTAGGGTTTCTTAACCCATTTTTCACCCCCTTACTCTCTCTCTAGAAAGTTTATACTCATTTTGAGTGGAAAGGAGTGTTTGGAGCTGATTTTGCACTTCAAATCTTGTGATTTTGCTTCCTTGTTGAAGATAAAAGGTAAATCTCTACTCCTTTTAGTTATGGATGATGTTTTTGGGTGAAAATGGTGAAGTATGCAAACCCTAGTTGGAGGGTTTGTAATGGGTGTTGAAATTGACTTTATATAACTTAGATCTGCAACATATTGTCAAGGAAATGTGTTCATAACATGGATTTAATGATTATCTAGCTAGTTATGAACTTTATTTGGGGAAAGATGGTGGTTTGGGTAACCTACCAAGTTATCTTTGGGGAAGATGACTAAGATGAGTGTAGAACACTCTTTGTAAGCTTAAGAACCTTGTGTTCTTGTTAGATTTGGGTTTTGTTGATGGAAATCTCAAACTAGGGTTTTGGGTTCCATCAAGTTGGATGAACTTGGTGGTTAAGAAAGTTGTTATGAAGTTATTGGTAACTAGTTATGGATAATAACTGGATTATATGATGATATTGATGGTAGGTCAAGAAGACCTAAAGTTTGGTGACATTTCACAAGTTGGAAAGCAAGGATTCGTGTTGATAAACACGATTTGGATTTAGCTTGGCTAAGGTGGGTACATGAGACTTTTACTCAGTACGTAGCAAATGATTTTGAAAACTATGATGTTTTATAAGTCTTTATTAATAAATGTTTTTAATAAAGATATGATTGATAAGATAAGAATATGAAAGTAATAGACTATTTAAGTATGTCTAAATGATTAATGATTTTGAAAGAGATTATGATAATGAAAAGTAATTATTGATTCCTTATCAATAACATGTATGAATAAAGATAATGATTAAAAGAGTATGATAATCGGTTTATTGATAATATGTATTAATAAAGCTTAAGACAACGATTTTTAAGTAATGAGTATCGATTAGTACATTATGCTCATAAGAGTAGTTATTGAATTACTAGGGGAATAAGTATAAAGTGACTAGTAATAAATATGTATTTTAGTCAAAGAGAAGTTAAACTAATATGATTTTGATAAATGATAAATATATTTTATTTAGTAAATAACTTGGTAAAGTCAATATTGCAACTGAATAAGTAAAGATAATGATATGATAAATTAGAATAGATGTATTCTAATAAGTGATGAATTTGATGAAAGGAGCTATGCTCATATTTGATGAAAGGAGCTGAGGCTCATAATTGATGAATGAAATATCCGGAATAAGACCGCCCAGAAACAGGGGAGCATGAGACGTCTACTTGGGGTGGTACCTCCCTGTGCAAAGAGTGGAATGTCACGGTTTACGACACCCAGTGTTGGGTGAGCATGACGACCCGGAAACAGGGAGAGCTTATGAATCTCGGTAAGATGGGGGTTCCCAATTACCTTGATAGTTTACCTATGACATCCCATATCGGGAGAGTTAGCTTCGGAGAGGTCCGTTGCGTATGTGATAAAGAAAGTGTGAGCTTGGAGATAGCTTACAAGTATGTGATTAAATGATGAACAAGCTTATGGAAAGCTTATTAGTTTATATGATTAAATGAATAGCAGATGAGCTATGAATTAATAAGAAATGATAAGGATAAGTATTTATATTGTTATAAATATTATTTATAAATATTTTTGAGAATGGGTCGAAAACCCATGTATCTCACGAGACTATTTTGTCTCACGTACTACTTTGTTTTTGGCTATGTACTCAGGTTCGAGATTGAAGAATTAGATGGTCGTGATAGACGTGGCCTAGTGTTCATTAGCTCGGGAGCTCGTAGGTAGATCCCGTTATCCTATGGTTATGATATTGTTTTGTAACACCAGTTTCAATACTCTGATAAACTTTTAATGTTTTTTGTGAAACCGTATTTTGGGATATTGGACTTTGTAATATCTTTTTAAAAATATGATTTAAAAGGTGTTTTAAAAATTGAGGTGTTACACTTATAACTTATTACAACCTTGTACAATTTTAAGCGTACATTTCTAAGTTGCAATAAAGTCTAGTATGTTTATTCTACTTAAGTACTTTTTGGGTCGGGACTCCCGATTATCACCAAAGTAGATCAGACCATCTATGATAATGCGATGCTCTGCGCCGGGACTCCCGATTATCACAGAACCTTACTTACCCTAACACTCGCAATGATTTGAATCCATATATAAGGTTCTTTATCCTTACAATATGAATATCGTTTAACAAGTGAGGTGTTCCATTAGGTGGATAGTATTTTGATCTAAGATTTTCTTGTGTATGTTTAAGTCTTAAACTAAACTTAAACCTTATTCCAATTTTAATCCTTAATTTTACAAACTTGCGATTCGTGTACTTAATTCCACAAGACGCCTTTCTAAAATTACCCTTAAAACTCTAAGTTTTAAATATGTTCGATTCTATTTGTATACCTTAAAAACGAGGTGTACAAAAGATATTACTAAGTTTTGTGAAAAATCTTATCTTAATAAAACGTACTTGTTTTATTTACTTGAAAAACTTTAAACCCTATGTTAAACTTTAAAATAGAGATTTTAATGTTTTATGACTTACGAACACAAGTCATAACTCTAATTTAACATAACTAGTTTTTCCAAGTCTAATAATAAAATTAAACATTTACTTATTAGATTCTCCAAAAATATGTCCTAGGGACACATTTATAAACTTTGTGACTTTCTTGTGTAGCTCCCACTAATTCCAACAACCATGATGGAATTTGAGCATGGACACAATCACTAGTTTGTACTTGGTGAACACTAATAAACTTATTATATAAAAACTATATATAATAATCTTAATTTGTTTAAACCTTTCTTATATTCAACTTAGACTTAGTTAAATATAGTTTCTTAAATTTCCTATGTTATTTAACCCTTGATCATTAATCTAGTACTTTACGTAATTCGTAATATACTTTGTATAAATAACTAGTTATAATTACTCATAACTTTATAAAATCTAATATTTATAACTTTCGTATTATTATCTAATTATAATAAAACCTTATTTTGTACAATTTCTAGTTTTTTACAACTTTGTACATTTCTAGTTTAATTATAACTTAATACAAATTTCTAGTTATTTAATATTACAACCAAATGATCAAAATAACATATATATTTAATGTTCCATTTTAATCTTGTATTTAAATATATATATATATATATATATATATATATATATATATATATATATATATATATATATATATATATATATATATATATAGAGAGAGAGAGAGAGAGAGAGAGAGAAAGAAGTGGGATCATGTGAGGACTCTTTTTTCGGTGAGGACTCGCGAGGACACCTCATAAAAATTTCAAAAAATTCTGTAAAAAATATATATAACCCACCATGATTATTACTACATTTGACAAAAAAAATTTCAAAAAAAAATTATGATCCACTTTTTTTAGCGAATCATAACAATGATCCAGATTTTTTTTGTGGATCATTATTATGATCCGTATTTTTTTTTTTGGATCATTTTTGGAAAAAAAAAAAAAAAATTTTGGATCTTATACATAGCGATTTTAATGTTTAAAAAAAGAATTTTTTGAAAAAAGTTTGTTTTGGATCATTTTTAGAGTTATTTTGGGAGTCCTCACAGTCCTCGCGAGGAAAAGAGTCCTCACCGGATCCGGACCCTATATATATATATATATATATATATATATATATATATATATATATATATATATATATATATATATATATATATATATATATATATATATATATATATATATATATATATATATGTATAATTTATAACTTTAAAACCTCATAACATTCTTAGTAAGAATATTACACCTAATTTGTACATGTGTATTTTAACTTAGACTAGTTAAAATACGTACAAACTATTTTATCTTTTAAAATCACTTTTAAATAATTTGAAAAATCCGAAAATTATATATATATATATATATATATATATATATATATATATATATATATATATATATATATATATATATATATATATATATATATATATATATATATATATATATATATATATATATATATATATTAATATTCTTGTTAATTTTAAGGCTTTAAAATTCACACTTCTCTTTTATCCTTAATTAATTAAACCCTTATCTTGTTCTTGATCAATTAAAACTAGGTTTCAATTTTCTTGATCAATAACATCTCTTAGTTAAAGATTAATCCTGGTCAATCCTATTCAAACAATTATAAACTTTGTTTAAATTCTAGGATAGATTATAACTTTGTCTAAATTTCTAGATTCAAAGAACTAGTTTTAATAAACTCATTAAAACAATAATCAAACCTCATTAAACATAAACTTGTTTAATTTTCTAGGTTCTAGATTATGTTCTTGATTAATCCTGTTAACCAATTAAACTAAACTAGTTTAATGTTCTTGGTCCGAAGTGACTTCTAGGATTCGAAAATTCCTTAAGCCTAAGAAACTTTTCCACCAAATAAACTAAACTAGTATAATCAAACTTGGTGTCCAAGTCTCCTCCATATTTTTCGAAATTTCTAGGGTTAGGGAAAGAAACCTTTTGACCAATTAACTAAACTAGTTTAATGTTCTTGGTCCTAGGGTTCCTTATAGATCTCGAAAATTTTAGGGTTAGAATCCTTATGACCAATTAAACTAAATTGTACAACATTCTTGGTCTAGGGTTCTTTACCCTTATTCGAAATCTACAAGGAAGAAAAAGAAGAAGGAACAAAAAATAAAAATAAAACTTGGAAATTAAACAAACAAAAACTTTGTTAATCTTGTTTAGATTTCTAAACCATCGCTCTAATACCACTGAAGGGTTTCATAACACTGATCGACCACTAGGGTCGACCACCTAGTCACTTGGTTCGAACCATACTGGTAAGAACATGATGGTGTTCTTGACCGGTTTAAACCAACTACTTAGTTCAATCTCTAAAAGCGGAACTGAGATTGAACTTAATCCTTAAACCTTAAAGGATTGTAGGAACTTGGAAATCAAACTTGATTAATAAGAAAGAAACCTTATTCGAAGAACCCGAACACACACATTGCTTGTGTGTATTCGTCGACCATCAACCAAAGAACCCTGTTCTTTGGTCGAATTCGAACAAGAGGGGAGAGGGAGAAAAGGGTTTCCCAAAGCATACTTCATTGCTTGCTTAATATAGTCCACTGATGATGAACAAATCGAGCGATCTTCTAGTTGATCTTAGCAATGAACTTGTTCTTCGAAACTCGAAGAACACGGAGAACGAACGAAGAACACAAACTCGTGTTCTTGTGTTTGAGGTTCGGCCGATCGAAGGGAGCAAGGGGGAGGGAATTCGTGTGATGGTGTAAAGGATCAAGCATTAGGTTTAAGCCTTAAGCCTTCTATATATAATAGAAGATCTTACACTTAAAACTGTTCTAGTTTAATTAAGATTAACTTCAATTCTTAATTGAACTTTCTTTTTACACATTCATCCCTCATAGTTTTACTAGTTTACTAGCCTATAACCCGTGATAAATCACGGGAGGCTTATAAAACTTTTACTAACATAATATATCAATGAAAGTAAAAAATAATAAATATAAGGTTGAAGTAAATTATAAAACAGAATTTCCAGTTTTAAGCTTCTAATAAAAATTATAGCTAGTGACTCTATCTTATTTTTGCCAAACATACCCACTAAACCACTCCCAACAGTGACGCCAAATAACACTTTATTTTTTGCCAAATCAACGTCACATTAGCTCACACTGCAACTGACATACACATGCCAACAATACACTTTCTCTTCCGTTACTTGGGTCCCACCATTATAAAATATACACACGCAAAAAATACCAAATACAATACTAAATTATTTGGGCCCCACCATTAACTCTTCCTTGAACTGAATTTTCAAACCGATGAGATGCAATGGGAGGATGGCATTGGTTGACAACCGAAACCTTCAGGTTCCTGCCAACCGACGAGATGCAATGGGAGGATGGCATTGGTTGACAGTCGAAACCTTCAGGTTCCTCCCCTTGGCAGCCTTATTATGTTCATATGTTGAAGTCAACAACCATCATGATGGTTTTATTTAATATAGTGACAATTTATCTCAACTAACAAATGGAGTAACAAAAACTTATGTGTTAGGGATATCCAAAATTCTGAGTTATCAACTTCACGGCAGTAAATGAAACCCAAGGGGCTTTTGGAACAAGTGAATTATGTAGTTGAAATCTACAACACAACTACTATGATAACATAAAATCAACTATGTTCTACAACATAATATAATATAATAAGTATCACTTTTTTTATAAAGATGAATCTTCAAATGGCAAGTAACCTGCAAGCTATACAAAGATATCACCACACGTGACCTTAAATTTGCAGTTGCCCCATCATAACCTTTATCATTCAACACCTAAAGGACACCCATTACTTGAACAGCCAAAAGTGATACTTTCATAAAAGCCAAATGAACGATTTATGTAATTTACTCAAAACAAAAATTAGGCCCTACCCTACCCGTAATAAAAATGATCCGTTTGGACCTATTATCCAACCCATATGCCTGTATGCATAATGAAGAAATATGTCATATTAACATTTCTCTTTACCTCATGAGCCACATAATTTGAAGTTCCACAGGATGTGTGAAGCAAACTGTCATCCTGTAAAATTATCTTTTAAAATTTACATATTACCATTTTGTCTGATAAATAAACATGAAAAAAATATAAGATTTAACAATTAGGAATTGCAATCTTTACTTACCGTAACTTGTTGAGAAGGGGCTCTCAATCCAAAATCTGCAAACTTCAAGGCTTACATAAGCATCTAGAAGCAAATTTTTCAGCTGGAGAAAAAGTAGTGTTAAAAAAATAATTAGTGTACATATGTGAGTATGAATCAATAATTATTAAGTAAATGTCGGGTACATTTAGATTAATATGACAAAGACACAATAATCAACAACATTAATAAGTTGTTGAAAATATTGTATAATCTTCTTGCATTATCCCATGGTTCACCTTTGTAATCCAAGAGTATAGATTACCATATACAACCACATACGAGTCTAGTGTAATCGGATATATGAACCCAAAACAACTACTAAACTTTTATCGTATATATAAATGAAATCTATTTTTACCATTCAGATATATCATCGAACAGTTGATATGCATGTAAAACTATATACCTTTAATTCACATAAGGATTTCCTTAAATCAAGGAGATGATTCGATTCTAACATATTGCTATGGATTCAATGGTTGAATCCAATTGTGAACAGTTTAACAGCTACCAATCTTGAAGAAATAAATTGGGTGCGGGAAAAAAATGAATTGAATTAAATAGAAAACATTCGAGTTATCAACTTTATAATCTCAAAAAATCAGATTACAGATTAGGATTTTGAGTGCGTTATTATGAATAATAGTAGTTATATGGAGTGAGAAATAGTTATAGTGATCTTCGATCGGTGAAAAAACTGATTTTCGTAGCCTTCCAAATTGGTAACCGTGATATTCAATCGGTGAAGAAAAACTTATAGCTCTTGATGAATCCACGGTGAAAAGAAAATGACGACATGTTTAGGGTTTATTTCAAAATTAGAAGAGAAGATCACGTTCAAATTTCCCGGGATTTTGAAATTGCACGGGAATTTAAAAATACCCAATTGAGGAAAAACCTTGAGGCAACTTATGAAGGCATAGGGCTGATGTGGACTGATGATGTGGCTAGTGACATGGCAGTTTGATGAGGTGCTATTATGAAGTGGCATTGTTTATGTAACGAACCGAAATTTGTAAATAAATAAAATATGTAAAAATATGATAATTATGGATAAATCATATAAAACACGTGGATATTGGTTTCGTGTCGTTTGGACACCGTACGAGAAAGTTATGGGCGAAACCGGGTCGAGACAAAGATGAAAAAGTGCAGCCCTGCTGCCTAAGGGAGTTCGCGACGCGAACTTTGGTCGCGATCGGGAAGTCGGGCCAGGTAGTTTTGCTTTGGGTCGCGAAGTAGTTCGCGCTGGGTTAACGATCGCTAAGTTTGCTTGCGATATGCAGAGTTAGCGACGCGAACTTAGTTCGCGCCGTGAACTCTTGACGACAGTATTAAAGTCGGGTTTGAGCTCATTTAATGCATTTCAAAACCCTAGTTTTCTTCCTCTCGAGCTTGTGAACGATTTTGAGTGCAAATCATCATTTGGAGCAGATTTCTTGGTCAAATCTTGTGATTCTTCACTCCTAGTTGAAGATTAAAGGTATATCTTCACTCCTTTGTAGTTGTAGCTTTAGATCTATGGGTTTAGAAGCTTGGGTTTGAAACCCTAGTTCTTGGGTTGGTGATTAATGGTTAAATAAAGGTTGTATATACTTAATAGATGGTATATTGACAAAGGAAACAAGTGTATGATTTTGATTTGTAAGAATCTTACGGGTTGGTTAAACCTAGGGTTTGGTAAATCACCATATTTGGGGGAATGGATTGATGGGTGTTATCTAGAGGTAGATGAACACATTGGTAGTAGTTCTGATGATAATCTTATTGTGATAATTGTTTTAGACATTCGGTGAAGTATTGAAGTGGACGAATTGTGAGCAAGGAACCGGCGGAAAGAATACGGTTAAAGCATCTTTGTTACAAAGGTGAGTACGTGTGGAATTTTCTGAGTACATAGCCCTTGTAAATATTTTCATTAATTGTGTTACGGTCTATTTGCTTATATGTGTAGACTTATAGTAATTTGAGTTAGTGATAGATATTACCGATAATATTGGACTAACTTGATTGATGATGAACGTGATAGCCGAGAGCTAGATTGGCATAACCATAGGGTTATGATGAGATTGAGATAATGTGATGATACGGGCGACTCCCGATCATGAGGTGTGGATTGAGGGGCAGTTGGGTGGATTCCCATCGACTCTTCCACGTTAGTTATGTGATGACACGGGCGACTCCCGGTCATGAGGTGTGGAGTGAGGGGCAGTTGGGTGGATTCCCATCGACTCATCCACGATAGGTGTGGTGTGAGGGGCAGTTGGGTGGATTCCCATCGACTCAACCACGATAGTAGTCTTACTCATTGGACGTATTCCGGTGGGCAAGGCAGGTATCGGTAGCGTGGGCGATCCTATTGCCGGTACCTTGTTTCTAGTTAGCTCGGGGGCATCCCGATAACTAGATATGTATGTGATTCTAGCTAGTTCGGGGGCAACCCGATAGTTAGACGTGATTGCTAGGTAAGCAAGGTTGATAGGGTCACACTGTGGTGACTAGACTGGATAGTTGGATATATATATATATATATATATTGATTGGTTATATGAAATGTGACATTTCACTTTTATTATCGGGTCTAAACCCATGTAGCTCACGAGACGTTTTTGTCTCACGTACTCCTTGTTTTGTTTTGCTATGTACTCAGGTTCGGGATCGAAGGCTTAGGTACGCATGGATAGAGATGCGGGACCTAGATTAGAAGAACACTAGATTGGATTTAGTCTTAGCTTGGTTATGATCTATTTTGTAACACCTACTTTTATACTCTGGTTTCATACCAAGGTTTTTGTAAATCCAAATTTGAGGATGTTCTTCTATTTATAAAAATGTTTTATTTTGGCCTATATTTGGTAGTAAAATTTGAGGTGTTACAACTTGGTATCAGAGCTATAGTTTGAGTGAATTAGGTTGGATGACCATCCTAGTCTTAGACTGTAGCATTAGGAATATAAGATTCCTTGAGATCATAGGTTGACCTTGAGACTTTATATTAAGTTTAGGGTTGAACCTAGGGGACCGATGAACTTGATATGATTTTGGATATTGAGTCTTATGCGACTAATGGGTTGTACACAAGGTACTAAATGTTTAATGTCTTTCGTATAGTCTTGATTGAAAGAAATGGTGACCACACGTAGGAGTGGTAAAGCCCCGGAGGGCCGTGAGGAGGAAGTACCTCCTGTCGAGAGGGTGGTTGAGCAAGAAAGTCAACCGTCGATGCATCGGGTTGATGAGTTGGAGGTTGGAGCTAATAGGACTCCGGTCACTATGGCGGATCTCCAAACTATTATCGATCAAATCAAGGGAACGGTGGCCGAAGAAGTGCACCGTATTATTGGAGACCGTGAGAGGTCGGGAGGGGACCGTGAATCCGAGGCTAAGTCGGAAGAGAGAACCGGGGGTAGTGGCACCGGGGAAGGGAAATCCTCCACGGGTGGCCAAAGTGATGCTAGGGCTAAGCCCATTGTGAAAGAAGGTTGTTCGTTTAAATCCTTCATGGCTTGCAAGCCAAATGTGTATACGGGTAGTTCGGACCCGAAAGTAACCATGAGGTGGATCCGAGAGACCGAGAGGGTTATCGGAAGTAGCAAGTGTAAGGATGTTGATATGGTGACGTATGCGTCACAATTGCTAAAAGAAGATGCCATGGTTTGGTGGGATATTGTGTATGAGACCCTCGGGAAGGAGGTGGTTGAAAGGATGTCGTGGGATGAGTTCACCACGAGGTTGAAAAAGAAGTTTTGTCCCGAGAGGGATTTGGAGAAAATGCATGAGAAATTCTTGACCCTTAAGAAGGGTGATATGTCGGTGGAGGAATATTCGAGGGAGTTCACGGGATTGCTCCCGTTTGTTGCTAAAACCTACTCGGATGAGAGGTTGAGGGTGGTTCGGTACGCTAGTGGGTTACCGTGGGACTACCAGTTGGAGGTGAAGAGGGCGGTTTCACTAGATGAGGCCATTAGTGCCGCCCGGTGTGTAGAAGAGGTGAATGTGGCACGGGTTGCCGAGAGGGCCCATGTGGGCGAGAAGAGAAAAGCCGAGAGTGGCTCGGGTACTTATAAGAAGGGGAAGTTCACATCGAGCTTCTCTAAACAAGGAAGTGTAGGCTCTTGCAAGAAATGCGGGAGGAATCATACCGGCGCGTGCCGAGGAGAGTCGAAATCTTGTTTTAATTGTGGAAGGGCGGGGCACATAGCCCAAGATTGTAGGGCCAAGTCGTTGGCCGATGTCGAGTGTTTCTCGTGCCACGAAAAGGGGCACTATAGCAATGTGTGCCCGAAGAAGGGAAGCGAGTCGATGGTGTCCACGGCTCAAAAGAAAGTGGAACAGCGAAGGTGAAGGGGCGATCCTTCCAACTCACTCGGGAGGAGGCGAAGGAGGCACACGATGTGGTGTCAGGTACTTTATTCATTAACTCCTTGCCAACTCATATTTTGTTTGATTCGGGTTCCAATTATTCGTTTGTGTCTTATGAATTCGGTTGTAAATTGAATGTGCCGTCCGAGATGTTAAATGAAGTTTATGAGATAGAGGTAGCCGACGGGAAAACGTCTATGGTCGAATGTATTTATAGAAATTGTGAAATAGAGATAGACGGTAGAAAGTTTAAGGTGGATTTGTTGCCCATGGGAATTAGGGCGTTTGATGTGGTTATCGGTATGGATTGGTTGGGTATGCACCAAGCCAAGATTTTGTGTGGAAAGAAAATAGTGTCGATTAGGACACCCGAGAATGAAAAAGTGTATGTGTATGGGGAGAAACGACATCACATGCCTAATGTGATTACCGCCATTAAGGCAAGGAAAAGTATATCGAAGGGTTGTGCATCGTTTATTGCATATGTATTAGATGGCCGAAAGGAAAAGAAGTCAATGGATAGTGTCAAAATTATTCGGGATTTCCCCGAGGTATTTCCCGATGATTTGCCCGGTTTGCCACCGGAGAGACAAGTCGAATTTCAAATTGATTTAATTGCGGGAGCGACGCCGATTGCTCGTGCTCCCTACCGTTTAGCTCCCACCGAGATGCGGGAATTGATGACTCAATTGCAAGATTTGTTAGACAAAGGTTTTATTCGTCCGAGTTCATCACCGTGGGGTGCACCGGTGTTATTTGTTAAGAAGAAAGACGGTTCGATGAGAATGTGTATCGACTACCGAGAGTTGAACAAGGTAACTATTAAGAACCGTTATCCGTTGCCGAGAATTGACGACTTATTCGACCAATTGCAAGGTGCTAGTTATTTCTCGAAGATTGATTTGAGGTCGGGCTATCACCAAGTTCGGGTGAAAGAAGGCGACGCCGAGAAGACGGCTTTTCGTACACGTTATGGTCATTATGAATTCCTAGTGATGGCGTTTGGTCTTACAAACGCACCGACTATTTTTATGGATTTAATGAATCGGGTTTGTAAACCGTTTCTTGATAAGTTTTTGATCGTGTTTATTGACGACATTTTGATTTATTCGAAAACCGAGGAAGAACACGAAGGTCATTTGAGGCTTGTGTTAGATGTGTTAAAACAGGAGAAGTTGTATGCTAAATTTTCAAAGTGTGAATTTTGGTTGCGGGAAGTGCAATTCTTAGGTCACGTGGTGACGTGTGATGGTATTAAAGTTGATCCGTCGAAGATTGAAGCGGTGTCAAATTGGGAGCCTCCGAGGACTCCTACCGAAGTTAGAAGTTTTCTTGGGTTAGCCGGTTATTACCGGAGATTTATACAAGACTTCTCGAGAATCGCGATTCCACTCACGAAGTTAACGAGAAAAAGTGAGAAGTTTGTGTGGGAGAAGAAGCAAGAAGAGGCGTTTAAGTTGTTGAAGGAAAAGTTATGTAACGCGCCGATCCTTACGTTACCGGATGGTATGGAAGACTTTGTGGTCTATAGTGATGCTTCGAATCAAGGGCTCGGTTGTGTGTTGATACAACGAGGTAAAGTAATCGCGTATGCCTCGCGACAATTGAAGAATGCGGAATTAAGGTACACGACACACGACTTGGAATTGGCGGCGATTATATTTGCCTTGAAGTTGTGGAGACATTATTTGTATGGTACTCGGTGTACGTTGTACACGGATCATAAAAGTCTACGATATGTGTTTACTCAAAAAGATCTTAATATGCGACAAAGAAGGTGGATCGAGTTGATTGCCGATTATGATTGTGAGATTGTGTATCACGCGGGAAAGGCTAATGTAGTGGCCGACGCCTTGAGCCGAAAGGTCTATGAAAAACCGAACCGAGGAATTTTAACACGTATAGAAGTCGTCTCGAGTATTATCGAAAGGATCAAGAATGCCCAACGAGAAGTTATGGAAAAAGATGAGTTAAGACAAGAACGGTTAGGAAAGAACCAATATTTTCTCGAAAATGCACAAGGGTTGAAGACCGTGGGTGGTCGTATTTGGGTTCCTAAGTTCGGGGGTATCCGAAAAGAGTTGTTGTATGATGTGCACAAGTCGAAGTATTCGATTCACCCGGGGAGTACAAAGACATATCAAGATTTGAAACGGGTTTATTGGTGGCCCGGAATGAAGACAAGAGTAGCCAAGTACATCTCGAAGTGTGCCACGTGTGCACAAGTGAAAGCCGAGCATCAAGTATCATATGGGGTAGATCAATCATTAGTTGTACCGGCCGGGAAGTGGGAAGACATAACTATGGATTTCATAGTAGGGTTACCGAAGACGAGTAGAGGTCACGATGCCATTTGGGTCATAGTTGACCGGTTGACCAAGAGTGCGTTATTTTTAGCAATTCGGGAAACGTTGCCACTTGAGAAATTGGCTAAGTTGTATGTTGATGAGGTGGTTCGACTCCACGGGGTTCCATTGTCAATTGTATCCGATAGAGACGCGAGGTTTACCTCGAGATTTTGGAGATCATTACAAGATGAATTGGGTACAAAGTTGCGGTTGAGCACGACTTATCATCCGGAAACCGACGGTCAAAGTGAAAGAACGATTCAAACGGTTGAAGACATGTTGAGATCGTGTGTGTTGGATTTTGGGGGTAAATGGGATGAGCATTTACCATTGGTCGAATTCTCATATAATAACAGTTATCATTCGAGCATCCAGATGCCACCTTACGAGGCGTTGTATGGGAGAAAATGTAGAACTCCATCGTGTTGGCTTGAAGCGGGAGAAACCAAGCTCACGGGTCCCGAGATCGTGAGGGTGACGAATGAAAAGATTGGTGTGATACAAGCTAACATAAAAGCCACACAAGATAGGCAACGAAGTTATTCGGGTTTGAAAAAGAGACCATATGACTTGGATGTCGGGGATATGGTCATGTTGAAAGTATCACCTTGGAAGGGTGTGATGCGGTTTGGAAAGAAAGGGAAGTTAAGTCCAAGGTATGTTGGACCGTTTAAGATATTGAAGCGGATCGGGCTTCAAGCATTTAAGTTGGAACTTCCACCCGGCTTCAAGGTGTGCACGACACCTTCCATGTGAGTTATTTGAAGAAGTTCATTGGTGAGGTTGAGAACATTATTCCATTGCAAGAGTTGCGGGTTGATGCCCCGAATCGGTTGATTGAAGAGCCCGAGGCTATATTAGAAGCCAAGACAAAGAAACTTGGGAATAAAGAGATCGAATTGGTTTTGGTCAAGTGGACGGACCGAATTTGACTTGGGAAGTCAAAGACGAGATTCGGAAGAGGTACCCGGATTTCGTGAACTATGATAAGATTTCCGAGGACAGAATCTTCTTAAGGGGTAGATAGTTGTAACGACCCGAAATTTGTAAATAAATAAAATATGTAAAAATATGATAATTATGGATAAATCATATAAAACACGTGGAAATTGGTTTCGTGTCGTTTGGACACCGTACGAGAAAGTTATGGGCGAAACTGGGTCGAGACAAAGACGAAAAAGTGCAGCCCTGCTGCCTAAGGGAGTTCGCGACGCGAACTTTGGTCGCGATCGGGAAGTCGGGCCAGGTAGTTTTGCTTTGGGTCGCGAAGTAGTTCGCGCTGGGTTAACGATCGCTAAGTTTGCTTGCGATATGCAGAGTTAGCGACGCGGACTTACTTCGCGTCGTGAACTCTGGACGACAGCATTAAAGTCGGGTTTGAGCTCATTTAATGCATTTCAAAACCCTAGTTTTCTTCCTCTCGAGCTTGTGAACGATTTTGAGTGCAAATCATCATTTGGAGCAGATTTCTTGGTCAAATCTTGTGATTCTTCACTCCTAGTTGAAGATTAAAGGTATATCTTCACTCCTTTGTAGTTGTAGCTTTAGATCTATGGGTTTAGAAGCTTGGGTTTGAAACCCTAGTTCTTGGGTTGGTGATTAATGGTTAAATAAAGGTTGTATACACTTAATAGATGGTATATTGACAAAGGAAACAAGTGTATGATTTTGATTTGTAAGAATCTTACGGGTTGGTTAAGCCTAGGGTTTGGTAAATCACCATATTTGGGGGAATGGATTGATGGGTGTTATCTAGAGGTAGATGAACACATTGGTAGTAGTTGTGATGATAATCTTGTTGTGATAATTGTTTTAGACATTCGGTGAAGTATTGAAGTGGACGAATTGTGAGCAAGGAACCGGGGAAAGAATACAGTTAAAGCATCTTTGTTACAAAGGTGAGTACGTGTGGAATTTTCTGAGTACATAGCCCTTGTAAATATTTTCATTAATTGTGTTACGGTCTATTTGCTTATATGTGTAGACTTATAGTAATTTGAGTTAGTGATAGATATTACCGATAATATTGGACTAACTTGATTGATGATGAACGTGATAGCCGAGAGCTAGATTGGCATAACCATAGGGTTATGATGAGATTGAGATAATGTGATGATACGGGCGACTCCCGATCATGAGGTGTGGATTGAGGGGCAGTTGGGTGGATTCCCATCGACTCTTCCACGTTAGTTATGTGATGACACGGGCGACTCCCGGTCATGAGGTGTGGAGTGAGGGGCAGTTGGGTGGATTCCCATCGACTCATCCACGATAGGTGTGGTGTGAGGGGCAGTTGGGTGGATTCCCATCGACTCAACCACGATAGTAGTCATACTCATTGGACGTATTCCGGTGGGCAAGGCAGGTATCGGTAGCGTGGGCGATCCTATTGCCGGTACCTTGTTTCTAGTTAGCTCGGGGGCATCCCGATAACTAGATATGTATGTGATTCTAGCTAGTTCGGGGGCAACCCGATAGTTAGACGTGATTGCTAGGTAAGCAAGGTTGATAGGGTCACACTGTGGTGACTAGACTGGATAGTTGGATATATATATATATATATATATATATATATATATATATATATATATATATATATATATATATATATATATATATATATATATATATATGTATATTGATTGGTTATATGAAATGTGACATTTCACTTTTATTATCGGGTCTAAACCCATGTAGCTCACGAGACGTTTTTGTCTCACGTACTCCTTGTTTTGTTTTGCTATGTACTCAGGTTCGGGATCGAAGGCTTAGATACGCATGGATAGAGATGCGGGACCTAGATTAGAAGAACACTAGATTGGATTTAGTCTTAGCTTGGTTATGATCTATTTTGTAACACCTACTTTTATACTCTGATTTCATACCAAGGTTTTTGTAAATCCAAATTTGAGGATGTTCTTCTATTTATAAAAATGTTTTATTTTGACCAATATTTGGTAGTAAAATTTGAGGTGTTACAGTTTAGGTTGCAAAAAGCTTCTTTTATTATATATAAAGATAAAGATTATTGTCACACTTAATTATCAAATGCCTTAGTATTATACACTTATATATTTCGGTATAGACATACACGAAATACATACTTGTGTTATATACCTTTAGTAATTAATTAGACAATAATATTATCCAATTACTATATGATATAATAGCTTTTAAATCATATCATGGATAATCTATAATTAACACATTGTATATTTACTCAACTAGTAAATGTACAAATACTTGTATTAATTAGTTAGTTAAACTAATCTAGTAATAAATTAAACTTAACTTAATACTTAACTTATTCATAATGACTATCATTCCTCTTCGTAGTATCATTGCGTACCTTGCTCGTATTACATGCACTCACCGGTGTGACCCTTAAGTGTTTCGTAGGCATGGATGTATCATCATAGGTTGATTAACTGTGCACATAATTCCAACAAACTACTGTTCGCGTCGCGAACTCCTGCTGGCAGCTAGGCTGCAACTTTTTTGTTGTCTAACTCGACCCAGTTTCGACGTTAACCATATTAAACGATGTCCAAATGACACGAAACCAATTCCTACGTGTTTTAAACGATTTATCATATTTTTTTCCATAATTTATTCAATTCAAAATTTCGGGTCGTTACATAAACCACACAATACAATAAAAACGTACAACATAAATTTAAAAAACAAAAATGCAAATTTTTTTTGTTTTAAATAAAAAATCATACTACTACAGATAAACTTTCATATTATATAAAAGGATGTCTACATGCATTCGTTGAGGCAAATACATCAATAATTTTATTATAGTACACATGCAAGAAAATTCCTCTTAACAAACGGTTAACACAATCCATAACTAATTCTACATTTTTTATTCACGACGGGACTTAAACCCCCAATCATGTGGGACACCATAAAAACTGGATACCACTAGGCTATAAGCCCTTTAGTACTAACTATTAAGTGAGTGGTCATCGTAGGATAAATTAGCTCGCAAAATAAGTCAAAACCTAGGTTAACAAATAAAAAAAAAACAAACCCCTTTCACATTATATTTAGAAATATGTTTATTGTCATCAAGATTCGTCCCTATAAGACCCGTTCCAATGGCCTTGTCGATTCACCCTAAGAACTCATCAGTCAACCAACGATATTGAGGCCTCTCCCAACCGTAACGCGTCAGTAAACCCGTCAGTAGCGCCACGTCAGCACATCCTTACTGACACGGTCGTGCCAACCCTACCCATCACTAACCCATCACTAAACCCATCCTTTCCACATCATCATTTTTAATTAAAATTTTTAAAATAAAAATTATAAATTTTTTGGAAAAAAAAAGTAATATATTATTCCTATATAATAAATATATAAAAAAAATTAAAATTAAAAAAAATGAAAAGAAAACAGAGAATAAAGAGATTTTAAATTAAAAAATACAAAATGTACAAGTTTATATGCACAATGTACAACTCCTTTTCCCCCCTCTCTCTTCCTTCCCCTTCCTCTCTCCCCCTCTCTTCTTCCTCTGCACCCACGATGCCAGCCTCCACCGTCCTCACCCCGACGTATTTCCGGCGACGCCACCCACGACGCGGCCATGCCAACGGCGTCGTGGGCTGACGGCAAAAAAGGCCCCCGACGTGCCCCTGACGCAGGGTTGGCACGGGTCTGATATAACCTTGTCAGTAAAAAGAACTTAGTGTACAGGTTTGATTAAAACTGTTTTGTGTCTAACATATAACAAAAAAATGTTTTTAAATTATTTTAGTGTATAATATTAATGAAAATTTTAAAAGGCTATGTAAAAAGAAAGAGAGTGGATATATTAAAGTAAAAAAACTTCTTTTAAAATATTACTATATGTACAAAAAAAGTTATAATTTTATTAATATATGGAAGTTTCTAAAATAAAAGAGATAATTATTGACTGATATACAAATATTCCTATATATATCTTCAAAATTAATAACAATTATTAGGTATTATTATTTTCCTAAAAGTAAAAGTTTCTAGAGAATATATTTTCAAAATTAATAACAATCATTAAAGTATTATTATTTTCCTAAAAGTAAAAGTTTGTAGGGAATTATTAGAGCAACTTTTATTTATACTAAATAATTTTATGCTAAAAGATAATTATTTTATTCATTTCTATATCACATTTTGATTCATCTCTCATACTAAATGGATAGTTGTCTTTTATTATAAATTTGTTTTATATAATAAAAAAGACTCAACTTTAATAAAATGGTTTTTCTAATATGTGTTCAGGGACACCTGACTATTAATGTTAAAAAAATTACGCCAATATATTAATTCATCAAAACAATTTATTTTTAATTATAATAAGGATAAAATTATTTTAACACAAAAACATTAATGACTTATTAATATCTTATACTCCGTACCAATTAAAAAAAATTGGTTCACTAAATGTTTCTTATTGTATTCCAGTAAAACTCAATAAAAGTATAAAGGTATTGACATGAATAAAGGAAGGTCGAGGCACCAAAATCGACACATTCACATGTCACGATCCTTTGTAAAATCAAATCCCAACCATCGAATCAAAAAGTACTGATATATGATAGAACTGAACGTCTGAAACAGGTAAAAGAGTGTAAACGTAAATACAGATATCTGTACAAGTGTAAACCACCGTCGTTACCGGAAATCACAGTCAACAGCGGAAAATATTTTCCGGTTCAGATAAGGTTCTACTATAGTTTTATTTAAATCTAAGTGTAAATTTAACAATTTATTGTAAACAGGGAAGGAGCTACAGGTGACGTTTGTATAATTTAAAAAAAAAAATCTTAATTTTGAACCCGTTCAGAAAACAGAATTTGTCTTAGAATATCCTACCGATGTGAGTTTCTGCTCGATCTCATGCTATTATTTTGTTTCAGCAACATGAATAACGGAGCAACCTCGAATGCAAAATGGTTATACGACAGTCCTGTTCATTCTGATGTAGAGGCAAAACTAAGGCGTTTCTTGGTCGAGTTACGAAATGCTGGTAGAATACTTGGAATCCAGGTGCGCATTTGGGTTTCGAAACTAATTCAATAATCGGTTTTTGATGATCGGATATATAAACTGTGTTCTTGTTATTTAATTTAAATAATCATTTTAATTTCAGTAGGGGTATCATCGAGCCGAGTCGGGTTGACACAATATCAAACTCAAGCTTGACTCGATTATAAAACTCGGCTCCAACTCGATCGGACATTTATTTTCAAGCTCGAGCTCGACTCGATTAAATAAATCGACAGTTGCGAGCTTGATAAGATTCGATTCGGCTATCAGTATAATGACTCGATATTTTTAAGCTCGACATGACTCGACTCGGTACTTTCGAGCTCGACTTGATTAGTAAATACAATAATTACGAAAATATGCACATACATACATATTGAAAGTATAAAATAGCACAAGCTCAATTAAGCTCGCAAACCTTACGAGCTGGGTATTTTCAAACTCGAGCTCGACTCGAAAGTCTGCTCGAGTAACTTGAGCTCGACTCGATATTGAGTATTTTTCGAGTCGATCTCGAGTAGCTCGTGAGTTAACTCGACTCGTTTACACCCTTACATATCAACTTCAACAAAAATGTCAGTTGTAACACAAATGTACAAGAATTTCAGGTTTTGTGGTTGTATTTTTTAGGTTTGTGCGTACAAAGAAGGGAAAGTGATCATTGATACTGCAGCTGGAGTTTTGGAAAAAGATGATTCTCGTCCGGTTCGGCCTGATAGCTTATTTCCCGTTTTCTCTGTGACAAAGGGCATCACAGCAGGAATGGTTCATTGGCTTGCTGATAAAGGGTATGTTTTCATAGCATGTAGAGGTGTCAAATTGGAAAATGGGTCAAAGCGTGTAATTTATGAGGTTGTGTGGATGTAAATTACACTTTTAGCGACTTCAACCCGTCGGTCATGTTTCCTTTTTGGTTATTTTCTAACTTATGTGTTTGACCCTTTATACATGTAAAAATATGTTTTAAAAACCGGTTCCAACTGGAAATTGGACAGGTACGTAGCTGGTCGGAAAGGAGCTGGTTAGATCCGTGGTTGTATCCCGGTCGGAACCAGCCAGTTGAACATGAAAACCCGGTTGAACCCGGAACCAGAAAAAACAGTTTAAAAAAATTTAATAAGTCCTTGCTATTGCTTATTGTCCATTACTTTATTTGACAATTTGTTTGTCATGTTCAACTTGCCGGTGCAACCATATATGCGGACATTCGCTGGTTCAATGCAAAACCCACTTTTTAAAATTATGTAAAATAACCCAGATCTTGCCAATTCATTTAGAAATAATATTTTTGATTTAAATTGTTATAAGGATCTTCATTAGTTCGGAAAATGATAAATAAATAAACAGATCTATTTGGGACATCTGAAATTGATGCATATATTTTGTGTTTTCATCACAGGAAACTAAAGCTTGACGAAAACGTCGCAAACATTTGGCCAGAGTTCAGTATAAATGGAAAAGATCAGATAAAGGTTCTCCTCATCCCAATTCTTCCATCTTCTTAGTGTTATTGCTATAACAAGGTTATGGTAAAATAAATTAGTGGTCACTAAAACTAGGCAAGCTCCAAGGTGGAAGTAGAGGTGTCAATTTGGCCCATTTAGTTTTTAACGGGTCGATTGGATTCCTGTTAATCTCTATTGGGTCAAAAATTTTGATAGTCATGTGAAGTATAATTAAATGCATGAAACCACATCTTTATCACAAAAATTAGATTATTATTGCAATTAATTATATTTTTGTTAACTATAAATAAAGTTTAAGAAATATGGACAAGGGCTCGTGGTCGTCCCAACCCAATGCAACCCGTTTGATATGAACCTTTATCTCTTTCTTTTTGTGATAATATATGCACAATTTCCACAGGTAAATCATATACTTAATCATACAGCTGGTCTACACAATGCTCTCGCAGGCATTTCTGAAGGAGATCCTGCACTATTTTGTGATTGGGCTGAGTGTCTAAAACACATTGCCATGGCCGTACCCGAGACTGAACCTGGTAATGAACAGTTGTATCATTATTTATCATACGGTTGGCTATGTGGCGGAATCATTGAGGTACTATTACATAGGCTTTGAAAAACTTGATCCAAGAATTCATGTCAAATCTTTACAATCATAACCTTTTCATTATTCTAAATGTTTAGCATGCATCCGGGAAGAAGTTTCAGGATATTCTTGAGGAAGCTTTTGTTCGTCCACTTAACGTTGAAGGCGAGCTTTATATAGGGATTCCTCCTGGTACGATTTACAAAAACGTGGATTTCTGAACTCACCGAAATAACTGTCTCATAGTTTATGGAAAAAAGATGTTTTTCACTCGTTTCAGGTGTTGAATCTCGTGTTGCAACTCTTACTATAGACCCAAGTGATCTCAACATGTTGGACCCAAACCTAGAGATCAACAAAACCAACTCAGCCAGCTGGCCACTACCTTCCTCATTCACACTCAATATGGTTGCAGGCCTTTTTCCGTTATCCAACACGATCAATGTCCGCCGTGCCGTACTACCTGCCGCCAACGGACACTTCTCGGCCCGTGCGGTGGCCCGCTTCTATGCCGCCCTGGTGGACGGTGGAGTAGTGCCACCTCACCATCCATCGTCCAAAAAAACCGATGATACAAGTGAAGAAGTCGATACTAGAATCTTCACCGGCCCAACAGAGAAAATTCACGACGCCTTTTTGGGAAGTGGAGATTATAAGGATTTGACCCTCCCGAATGGGCATTTCGGGCTCGGGTTTAGAAAGGTTAACTCAATCGATGGTTCTGTAATCGGGTTTGGCCATGCGGGTATAGGTGGATCCACAGGATACTGTGATATAAACAACAGGTTTGCGATTTCTGTGACTCTAAACAAGTTGTCTACTGGTGCTTTGACTGGGGAGATAATTGGGCTCATTTGCTCGGAACTTGATCTTCCGGTGCCCCAAGAATATGTAGGATTGAGGGGGTTGATTCATAAACCAGTGATTAATTAAAAGAAGTTGCTTAATAAAGAAAGTCAAGTTTAGAATTAGGGGGCTCAAAATCCGTCATTTCAAGATTATTTTTCATTTACCAATTTATTCGGATTTTTTCCAGTGTTGTTTAATAAACATATATGAAGTGAAATCAACAGTGTATGATTTTCACTTCTCTATCTTGACAATAATCAGTTAGTCATTTTCCAAATCTAAGCTTTAAAGTTTCTGAAAGAGCAACTAAAATTTTAGAAAAAGGCTGGGTTTTGGTCGACCGAAATAAAAAGAGAGAAAATGGTGTGCGTTTTTATTTTGTTTATAATTGATAAGCGAGCCGTCAATCTACTCACACTTCCGAGTTTTAATGATATTATTAAATTTAACTTTTACACACTAGGGCAGTAGACCTACGTAAAATATAAGCTTAATGGTAGTACCAAATTTATATTTCGTACCTAAGAGAATGTATTAGCTAAATCCTACTTCATTCACATTATTGGTTAGCCATGATTATAATAATAGTTATAAAGGGGTTTTAATTAAATATGTTATCATATTTATAAGTATCAATTCAAATAAAGTAATACTAGTTATTAAAGTGATAATCACATTTGTTAGGAATATTTCATATGATATTCCTTAGATTTGATGAGTCAAAACTTGAAAATAAGAAAAGTACAAGGACCAAAATCAATGATATGAAATTCGATATTTGAATGAAGATTTAGAAGATATTGATAAAGCTTAAAAGATTTAATTTACTAAGTCGTGTATATCTTTGTAGAATCAAAAAGATTTAGTTATTATTTTGTGTATATCCTTGTAAACCCTAGGTTTCTAGTATATAAAGAAACCTAGAGGCATAGAATTAGTCGTTCTTGAAACACACGTTTATTCAAAAACGTGTTTGTGTGTGTGCTCTAAGCCCCAAGGTCATGATTATGATCCTGTTAAAAGAGTAAAACCGTTCTACATATTTTATGTAGAATTGGGGCATTTAGTAATCATTTTATAAATTGATGATGATGAAAACCTTGTTTAGCAATACAAATCTGTTCGTTTAATTCCGCATTGTTTATGATTTGTATATGCTTATTCCAAGATCAAGAACTAACTATTCTTGAGCCTAAAGACCGATTATATAGAGTTGTTCTAAACTCAGCAACATTGAAAAAAAATGCATACATACATACACCACCAGTCTATCGTATAAAGTCTCCTACTTAACATAAAAACATTATTCCCTTAGTGTCGTGCGTTCGCGGGTAAACAATAATAAAAACTTAATACCCTCATAATGATGGTACTTCAACTCAACACCCTAATTCGGTCCATGGAAATATGTCGTATACTAGTGTGTCAATCCAACACCCCAAGATGGTTAATGAGCAAATGTTAGATAATTTTGTTAGCACACTATGTAAATCAACGATTGTTCACTTACAATCGAAAGAGTATCCATATGACTAACAAAACCATTAAGTTTCATTATCATGTGAGCTAAACTATAACTTAACAATACAAGTAAAACATAAACACCGATTCATCATATGTATATAACTACATTTGAGAAAATTATTATTTAGTCAACCCTTTTTGGCAGCTCTATTCGAATACAACCAACAAAGACGACGATGGTAGACAGCTGCTAGTACGTACGAAACCATCCTCATTAGGAGTATAAAAATCGCTTTTAGCTTTCCTAGACATTGTAATAAAAATAGATAACATTTATTTATTTTTATTTAGCGTAAATAGAATTAACATAAGTAGTTTAAGTAGAGCCTATTTGTTGATGTTATACATACCCGAATGCTAGTAGTGGAAGTGATGAACCCTAGATTGTTTAGATAATTTGATTCGAGGAAAGTGCCGATAACGTGTTGTAAACCAATAGCTCAACTTGTAGAAATATTTTTATCACACATGATACAAGTGGTACAAAAGATATACAAATGGTACAAAAGACAAATACACAACACCTATATTTATAGGATAGAGTTTCATAATATATGTTGTAGACTTTATGTATATAAAGTCTACTTATCAATGTGTTAGGATCATTTATATTGTATTCAATAGATAGGGGACTAGTTGTGACATATTGTAAAAGTGATAAACTAGTCATTAGTCTTAATCATGATGATTAGTGAGATGGGTATTTAAGGGAAACTATCATTCACTAATTGTAAGCTTTCCTCACTTAATTGGAATTACATTTTGAAAGCATTCCTTCCCTCCATCTTTCTCTCTCAACTCAAACACCAAGAACACACACACTTCACACACTAGTTTCTTCTACTTTGATCAATTCACCATGAATTAGCTAGATTTCTATTGCATTCGATCAATCAAGTGGTATTAGAGCAAAAACTCTCTAAGAGTAGATCCAAATTCGTGGTGGATTCGTTCAGATCTGGAAATTATTGAAGAAAAAGTCGTTCGAGCTCTGTGAAATTAATGTGCAAAATTTTCAGTTCGAATCAATGAATTGAGTGAAGATTATTGTTTCTCCATTGATTCTAACAGGAATAGAATCAAATTTCGATCAATTCCATCAACAATTGATCATGATTCAGTGATTTTAGTGGAAAAGTTGAAAAGTTCAAAAAGCTTCTGAAAATCGAAGAATTAGAGCTGTATTGTTATGGATTGAAGGATATTAGCGGATCAGATCGTTAGAAAATCATTTTCGAGCAGATCGTGATTGGAATCGTTGAATTTGGTTAAGTATTAAGCGGAATCATATCGAAATGGTGAAGTTTTGAACGAACGTGTTCCTCCGTCGACGTCTTCGGCCTCAAGAACACGAAGAAGGAGTTCGACACTCTCCTCGTCCCGAACTAGCTCACGTCTTCGGCCCGAACTACTTTAAGTCTTTGGCCCGAAAACAATATTCAGCATTTTGTTCGGTAAACATTTGTTCTGTCAATATTTGTTCGGTCAATATTTGTTCGGCCCACATACATATCTAGTGTTCGGCTATTCAAGTTCGGCCCGAACATATATTGGTTTTAAGTTCGGCCCGAAGTCAATCAATCTGTTCGGCCAATCAATCTGTTCGGCCCGAGTAATATCTTCGACCCAAACTTTTCCATCTGTTCGGCTACAAGTCTTCTTGTAACACCTCAAATTTTTAATACAAATTATTTCCGAAAAAATCCTTTCGTTTTTCAAACATTTAAAGTATTGTCCCCAAAATATGGATTTACAAAAATCTTTGGTATATAATAAAAGTCACTAGTGGTGTTACAAAATATATCATAACCAAAGCCAAACGTAAATCCACCTTGCTATCTCTAACCCGTGCGCCTTCACTAGGAAACGCACCTAATCCTTAGCTCCCGAACCTGAGTACGTAGCATCACAAACAAACATAGTACGTAAGACAAAATTGTCTCGTGAGATACATGGGTTTTAGACTCGACATTATTATATAAATAAATTCACATACTAAATATATATATAGAAATATATATTTATATACTATAGTTACCTCCGCGGTAACCCTATCACAACCATATACATCGATCACCTTCTCGGTAATCCCATCACATTCATTCATAGCCTATTCGACCCGTCAAGTTGTTCGGAGTGCCTCCAATCCAACGAGACCCCATTTTTGTCCTACTAACCGGAATGCCTCCGGTTCAGTAGAACCCCCTTTGTCACCTTGTCCAAGCAAGGTGACCCATCTTATCTTACTAATCAGAATGCCTCCAATTCAGTAAGATCCAACATCTTGTTGGGTGATCGGAATGCCTCCAATCCATCAGTTTAAAGATACCATAATAATCCAGAATGCCTCCGAATCTATCACGTACCTGCCCTATTTTAGTCTACCCGTCATAACTATTATATGTAACTATATGTCACATCTTATCAATAATGTCGTAAGGTCATCGTACAAACTATCCAAATACTAATCTCAATTAGTATTCACACAATTAATCCAACTATTTAATAATAACAACAAACAACTAGTTTAAACATTAGTAATCGCAAATTATGAAAAAAAAAATACTTCTTTACCGCTATGTACTCAGTTTTAAGTTCACATGTACTCACCTTAGCCAAGCTTATCCAAAGACGTGTTCCTTGAACACCAATATCACTTCCCAAGATTTGAATGCCTCAAATCCTCCAACCAATAACCTATTATCAAAACCAATACAATGGTTTGCATCAATCATCAATACTAACTACATAATCCATGGCTAGTCAACTACTAGCACCATTTTCCCCAAAGTTACCAAACCCTAATTCCATAAATCACCACATTTTCGTACATCCATAACATGACTACATTTTCCTTGTTAAAATACCATAGATCTAAGTTATATTACTTCCATTTAACCATTTATGTACAAACCCATAACTAGGGTTCATGATTCAAGCTTCCCTACTTGAATCTAAGACTTATAGCACAAGAGGGATGAAGATTTACCTTTGATCTTCAAATATGAGCAAGAATCTCCAAGATCTTGTGTAGATTAAGCTCCAATCGCCACTTTACACTCAAAAATCGCACACACAAGCTGAGAGGAGAAAACTAGGGTTTAGTGTGTAAGAAATGAGGAAATCCCGACTTTAATGCTGGTGTCGAGAGAGTTCACGATCGTGAACTCGAGTTCGCGTCGTGAACTCTGAAAAATACGCATACTTCGTGATCGGGACTGGGTCGGGCACTTCTTCACGCCTGAATGCCCAAATCTCTGGTGGCTGTTCACGATCGTGAACAAAAGTTCACGCCGTGAACTCCTTATGCAGCCAAGGCTGCACTTTTCTGTCTTTGCATCGACCCGGTTTCGCCCATAACTTTCTCATACGGTGTCCAAATGAATCGAAACCAATTCCTACGTGTTTTAAACGAATTATCCTTATTTATCATATTTTTCCATAATTTATTTGATTCGAAATTTTGGTTCGTTACAACTATCTACCCCTTAAGAGGATTCCGTCCTCGGAATCAACTCAAGGATTTCCAATCCCCATTCCGCTTCCATCCTCTTGTATTTATTACCATCAACCTTTTCAAATCATGATCCAATAACAATTATACATTTAAAGTCACTTAACACCGTTATGTCCAAACGAGTCAAAATCTCATAACTCAACTATAACACTTCCAATCATTTAACTATATCATTTTATCAACAAAGAATCTATACCCAAACATTACTATTATTAAATCAATCAAAACGAAAGTCAATGCCTAGCTTTGACCAAGTCGCCATATCCCAAATTTGTCAACCCTAGACTTAAGCACAAAGTCACTACACTTCGACAATTTCCTTTCTCACTAAAAGTTCCATTAATCATCCTTTCCCTTTACAATTGACCTTGCATTCACGATTCATCAACAATCATACGCTCAATTCCCAATTTCAACTCGAACACACAACGGTCAAAGTCACACACTATAATTATTTTCGTTGATCAATTAACCATTAAAATATACATGTGAGCGATGCATTATGTTCTTGTCCTCGCCTAATCATACTAAGCGAAGGTCAAAACCCAATTTTGACCCAAGTCAACAATCTACTAGTTGACCAACCTTGACTTACGAATAAAGTCAAACTTACTTTGCAAAATTCACGTATCCGTTAATATTGAGACATCACTACTCAACTTTTCATTCCCAATTCCGATATATATCTTTCCTTTCTCAATTGTTTCCTCTTTTCCTGGATTTTAATTTCCACGATCGGTTAACAATTTCCATTTCAAGCAATACCAATCTCTATTACCCTTCTAAACTTTCATTCAAGTACTTACACCATTTAAACCTCTTCTAACATCCGCATACCATACTTGCAATTCTCGATTACCGGCTTTAGAGCCTCTAACACATCCATCAGTGGCCTAACCACTCATCATACAACTTTCACCACTCATCGGCTACTATTAGACTTTGCTTCCTAAAAGCACCCCTTTTATAATCTATAAACTTGTAGGCATCTCCTACACATACTTACACTTAAACACAAACAATATTTTCAACTCCAGCTCTCATTTACCATAAAATTGTATCAACAACTAACCATATGGTTCTACATACGCCAGCTACAATCACCGTATCCCGGATACAACAAATCATTCATTAACTATCTTATCGAGATGATCGGAAAGCCTCCAATCCATCCCGACTCCAAACAGTCACAATGATCGGAAAGCTTGCAATCCATAGTGACTCATCAAATCTCGTTAATCGGAAAGCCTCCGATCTAACAAGATTCATGCAATACCATTCTATCTTGCACACAATTCGTGCATGCACCATTCATTTAGCATCAAGCTATCACTTTCTTTCTTAATTGCCCATTCAATTTCCATTTTTCACATAATATTATCTTCCTAAAATCACACGCCTCCCGTCGGCCATTACTCCCACTTATACACTATACCACATGGTGATCACATAATCATTTCTAGTGCTTTCACCCAATCTACTCGTTCATCAATCGTTCTTAGTCGATTCATTTCCTCATTACTAAATTTCCCAATCTTTCTTTTACCATCGAGATAACCACTAATACCTTCAATTTTCCACCTTCTTACCAAATAATCTCGAGTCACCCAATTGACTCCGATCCAAATCCCATTATAAGTTATCACACTTTTTCTATGCCATTTTTTTTTATAGTTTATTGTTTCTCTTGGCTTAGCATACCATTTCGGTGACACCTTACACTCTATCAATCTTACCTAGAGAATTTTACCACTTTCATATTTCGTCCTTGATGCCCCATGGCACCAAAGTTTTCCTCTTTACCAATCATAACATATTGATCCTTCATTTAATCCCACTTTATACCTTCATTAAAGTTGCCCATCATCATCCCCTTCAATATACTTTAATTTCATCTTTCCCATTTCCACTCTTCAACTTATAACGCTTAACCATATATGTCGTGCATGTTAACTCTAATAACTACTTTCACATCAAAGACTCATATAACAACTCCAATGGCCCATCCTTAAAAGCATTACCTCGTGCGACTTATCGACAAGTAATTATTGAATCTTATAACATAATATTTAGAAACATAGTACCTGAAGCGATATCGTGGCTCCTTCTAGCCTCACTGTGAGCAGTTGATGTCAGCATACCGGTTCTTTTCTTCGGGCATGCACCACTAAAGTGCCCCCTCTCGTGACACGTGTAGCACTCCACTTCTTTGATGTTATTCACCCCGCAGTCTTTCGCCCTGTGCCCAACTCTTCCGCATGTGAAGCATAAAGTTGTACCCGACTTGCATTCTCCCTTGTGGCCCTTACCACAATTATGACACTTTCCGGCACCAACTTTATTGGTCAAAGTCGGTGTGAACCTCCCCTTCTTTGATGGCTCCGAACTATCTTCGATTCTCCTCTTTTCCCCATCTCTTGGTAGCCCTTGGACCACCCACTGATCTACTTTCTCGGTGTACACATCCACCGGTTCATCTCCTTTTCTTAAAATCACAACCTCTTCTTGAACTTCCTCTAAGTTTCTCTTGGGGTAAAATTTCTCTTTCAAACGGCTCGTGAATTCATCCCATGACATCTTGTATATCGCCTTCTTGCCTAATATTTCGTACATCGTAATCCACCACACGTGTGCTTCATCTTTCAACATTCTAGAAGCATATGTCACCATATCTTCCCTTTTACATTTGCTACTCTCCAAAGCTTGCTCGGTTTCTCGAATCCACCGGACGGTGACTCTTGGCTCAAAACTTCCCGAATACACCTTGGGCTCATATGCCATAAATGCCTCGAACGAACATCCATTTCTCCTATCAAGGCTCATATCATTTTCCTTTTCAATCGAGAATTTCTCCAAGTGGGCCTTGCTACCCGAACACTTACTCTTTACACCCTATTTGGGATTACCTCCCCTTTCCCTGGTCATCCGGTCATCAATAATCCGGTTCACGTCCTCTTTTACTTCTTCCCTCATTCGGTCAAACATGTCACGAACCACTTCTAACACTGGCGTGTAGTTAGCATAAACGTCCGGATCCTCTTCCGAGTTAAGTGGAGTTCGTCCACTTTCCACATCCACCATTTTGCTATAAATAGATGACAACTATTTCATAATCCATCATTCATTCAATAGTCCATTACGACTCTCAAGCTCAAAAATGACTACATAAGGCAATTCTTCCTAGGGTTCGACCCTAAGACAACTTAGCCCTATAGCCTTCAAGGTCAACCTAGTTATCTAACGGAAATATCTCATTCTACTCCTACAACTTAAGCCTAGGGTGGTTAACCCAACCTAATTCGCTTAAGCTATAGCTCTGATACCAAGTTGTAACACCTCAAATTTTTAATACAAATTATTTCCGAAAAAAATCCTTTCGTTTTTCAAACATTTAAAGTATTGTCCCCAAAATATGGATTTACAAAAATCTTTGGTATATAATAAAAGTCACTAGTGGTGTTACAAAATATATCATAATCAAAGCCAAACGTAAATCCACCTTGCTATCTCTAACCCGTGCGCCTTCACTAGGAAACGCACTTAATCCTTAGCTCCCGAACCTGAGTACATAGCATCACAAACAAACATAGTACGTAAGACAAAATTGTCTCGTGAGATACATGGGTTTTAGACCCGACATTATTATATAAATAAATTCACATACTAAATATATATATATAGAAATATATATTTATGTACTATAGTTACCTCCGCGGTAACCCTATCACAACCATATACATCGATCACCTCCTCGGTAATCCCATCACATTCATTCATAGTCTATTCGACCCGTCAAGTTGTTCGGAGTGCCTCCAATCCAACGAGACCCCATTTTTGTCCTACTAACCGGAATGCCTCCGGTTCAGTAGAACCCCCTTTGTCACCTTGTCCAAGCAAGGTGACCCATCTTATCTTACTAATCAGAATGCCTCCAATTCAGTAAGATCCAACATCTTGTTGGGTGATCGGAATGCCTCCAATCCATCAGTTTAAAGATACCGTAATAATCCAGAATGCCTCCGAATCTATCACGTACCTGCCCTATTTCAGTCTACCCGTCATAACTATTATATGTAACTATATGTCACATCTTATCAATAATGCCGTAAGGCCATCGTACAAACTATCCAAATACTAATCTCAGTTAGTATTCACACAATTAATCCAACTATTTAATAATAACAACAAACAACTAGTTTAAACATTAGTAATCGCAAATTATGAAAAAAAAATACTTCTTTACCGCTATGTACTCAGTTTTAAGTTCACATGTACTCACCTTAGCCAAGCTTATCCAAAGACGTGTTCCTTGAACACCAATATCACTTCCCAAGATTTGATTGCCTCAAATCCTCCAACCAATAACCTATTATCAAAACCAATACAATGGTTTGCATCAATCATCAATACTAACTACATAATCCATGGCTAGTCAACTACTAGCACCATTTTCCCCAAAGTTACCAAACCCTAATTCCATAAATCACCACATTTTCATACATCCATAACATGACTACATTTTCCTTGTTAAAATACCATAGATCTAAGTTATATTACTTCCATTTAACCATTTATGTACAAACCCATAACTAGGGTTCATGATTCAAGCTTCCCTACTTGAATCTAAGACTTATAGCACAAGAGGGATGAAGATTTACCTTTGATCTTCAAATATGAGCAAGAATCTCCAGAATCTTGTGTAGATTAAGCTCCAATCGCCACTTTACACTAAAAAATCGCACACACAAGCTGAGAGGAGAAAACTAGGGTTTAGTGTGTAAGAAATGAGGAAATCCCGACTTTAATGCTGGTGTCGAGAGAGTTCACGATCGTGAACTCTGAAAAATACGCATACTTCGCGATCGGGACTGGGTCGGGAACTTCTTCACGCCTGAATGCCCACATCTCTGGTGGCTGTTCACGATCGTGAACAAAAGTTCACGTCGTGAACTCCTTATGCAGCCAAGGCTGCACTTTTCGGTCTTTGCCTCGTCCCGGTTTCGCCCATAACTTTCTCATACGGTGTCCAAATGACACGAAACCAATTCCTACGTGTTTTAAACAAATTATCCTTATTTATCATATTTTTCCATAATTTATTTGATTCGAAATTTTGGGTCGTTACACTTCGACCCAATCAATCCATCTGTTCGGCCCATTTTAGTTCGGTCCATACTCTTCGGCCCGAACATAATTTGTTCAATCCAAGTCTTCGGCCCATATTCTGTTCGGCCCGAAAATATTTTTCAACCACACACAAGTGTTCGGCCCGAACTAGTTTAAGCCTGATTCAACATTTAAATCAATTTTGAAATGACCTCTAAAGATGCTCTTTCAATCGGAACCGATCTCAAACCTCCGGTTTTATACCGAGGTGAATATGCACAGTGGAAGAAAAGATTCCTCCACTTCATTAAAAACCAGGAACTGGCAGCTGATATTATTGATTCTCTCGAAAATGGGGTCGCAGTATTCTATGAAGATGTAATTGCTGCACCAAATGCAAATCCACCAGTTCTTGGCGGTCGAACTCCACTTCCTCCAGCTTGATATGATGCTCAACAAAAAAAAAGAGCTAAAGCTGATCTACAATCCTTTTCATTCATCTTTCAAAGTTTACCGAATGAGATTTATAACAGTTTGGATAGTTTAGAAACGGGAAACGAAATTTGGGATGAAATAAGAAAGCAAATGGAGGGCACTGTTTTAGGAAACAAAGCGAAAATGGTTACAACTTTAAATGCATATCAATCGTTTAAAGCTACCACCGGGGAAGAATTAGAAAGCACATATCATCGGTATTGCAATTTGTTGAATGAACTTCGAAGAAATAATCTGAAAAAGGAAAATCTTGAGATCAACATCAAGTTCATCAACAGTCTTCTTCCTAAGTGGGCTATGTTTGGAAACAGTGCCATGCAACACAAGGATCTTAGCTCAATTGATGTTCATTAACTTTATGAGTATCTACTTCAAAATGCTCCCATGGTGAAAGACATCGTCAAAACTAAACAAGAAACTGCCAACACTCTTGATACTCTTGCTCTTCTTACAAAACAATATCAGTCTAATTCATCTGCGAAAATGAAAGAACAAACAGAAGAACCTGTAATGGATACAAAGGAAGAAATGGAGAAAGAACTGGAACAAGTCTTACAAGCTATGGCTTTCATCTCAAGATATGCGAAAAAATACTATTCAAAGCCAACAAACAACAATCAGAGGTTTTCATCCAATTTTAAGTCTGCACCATCTGCTTCAAACACAACTGACAAACCAACAATCACACCTTTGGATCCTACAAAGAAATGCTATAATTGTGGAATTGCTGGTCATTTCTCCCGAGATTGCAAGAAACCTAAAGTTCGGGATTCTGAATACTTTAAATGCAAGATGTTAATGGCCAAGCAAATTGAAACAAGCAAGGTGTTATTAGCAGAGGATCTTCAGTGGATGGAAGACTCGGATCCTAAGGATGAAGAACATTCAGCAAATTTATGCTTCATGGCACGTGAAAATGCTGAAATTTCTGATCGTTTCAATGAAGAGGCTAACAAAGAAATAGAGGTAATCAGTTCTCTCTTGTCTAATTCTTCAAATTCAATTGATTCTGATAACTGTTTTGTAACAAACCAGATTTCTGAAATTGAGACTTTAAAACTAAACCTTTTAAATGAAAAAGAATTAAATACTAAACTCCTAGAAAGTTTAGCTGATTTAGAAAACGAACATGAACAATGTGTTCATCATATTGAACAACTTGTTCATTGTGTTAAACAAAATCAACATTTCGAGAAAGAGAATCTGAAGTTACAAAATCACGTATCATAATTGAAAGTTAAATATGAGAATGATATTAAGCATTTGTCTCATACAATTTCTGAAAAAGAAATGGAAATAACCAATTTTAAAAATA
Organism: Calendula officinalis; assembly: GCA_963853835.1. NCBI lineage: Eukaryota > Viridiplantae > Streptophyta > Magnoliopsida > Asterales > Asteraceae > Calendula > Calendula officinalis. Next base: position 40,477,198 of record OY970821.1, read on the forward strand.
CACAAAATTCAACACCAAATGATCAAAATGATAAATATGACAAGTTATACATTGAAACGTTTCATGAATATCAAATAACTAAAAACTGGTTGGAACGTAAACAAAAAGAATTCGATGACAATGAGAAACAGTTTAAATCATTAAACACACAAGTAAAAGAATTATCTGAAAACCTACATCAAAATGACATCAAAACATCACGAGAATTAAATAACAAACAGAATGTCATTCATCAACTTCAACATGATAAAATTCAACTTTCTTCTCACATCAAACACTTAGAAGAAATAATTCCCAAACGAGGACAAATTGATCAAACAATTCATTTGAACAAGCCTAAAGACTTCAAATATTTCAATTCAAGAGAATGATTGGGAGCTAATAATCCAGAATATCTTAAGATGGCTTGTAACGTGCTTCGAACACTGTATGATTCTAAATACATACATGTAGATGTTTGGCAGAGCTTCATTCGTATGACAGATGAGGAAGAAGAAATTGAGGCTTTCAACAGAGCTAAAAAGGAAAATGTACAAATTAGTTTCAATTACACTGAATTAAACAAAACATATGAAACTAAAAAGAAAAAATTTGAAAATGAGGATAATTTTCCAATTATTACACCAGAAGAATTTGAGATTAAGGGTAATGTTGTACTTCAACAAAAAGTAACCCGAAAATTTACATACCCTCTCTAATTCTAGAAAAGAAAAATTGTCAATTGAAAACCGAAATAGATGAAACACATAAGGCATTTGACAAAGAAAAATAGGATAGAGTTTCATAATATATGTTGTAGACTTTATGTATATAAAGTCTACTTATGAATGTGTATAAATATTACATGATGTCTACTAATGAAGTTGATAAATGTAATCAACCATTCATCTTCATATGAGTTGCAACAAATTTATAAATTATATAAAGATAATTTATGAATTTTATAAGGATATAAATAAATTTTCCCTTAATTTTTTTATTCAAATTGAATAAGTTTTGCTACTTGGTATGAGTCTACAGAGTCACACCAAAATTATTGTCATATCAAATATTATCGAAGCATTCATACCACATCATTTTGGATGAAATAACTACTACATGATCACACTTACTACATTTACATAGGATGGTGTTCCATGTGGTTTACACTTTACACCCACCATTTTGCCTCTTTATGTATGTCTCACATGTTGCTGTGGCCACACCTTATCACGAGTTACGACACTCACCATTGTATGGAGAGGGTGATATTGCATTTACCACAATGTCGTGATTACTAATTTACAATGACTAGGACTATACTATGGCAATATATGCGCATACCCACCATCGTTTGTATTGTATTTTATTTATGTACATGAAATTATTAAAAAACTTAATGCTCACGTTTGATTTAAAATGTTGTCAGCAAATAACGAAAATATGTTTTTAAATTATTTTAGCGTATAATCTTAATGACATTTTTGAAAAGACTCAAGGAAGAGAAAGGAGCTACAAAAGCAATAGTTTATTATATTATATTATATTATATGTACATGAAATTATTAAAAAGAATTTAATGCATACGTTTGATTAAAAATGTTTGGTGTCAGCAAATAAAGAAAAAATGTTTTAAATATTGATTATTGTATAATCTTAGGGGTGTTTGGGAGGGCTTATTTACTAGACTTATTAGCTTTTTAGCTTATTTAAACTAAGTTAAATAAGCATTTATTAGTGTTTGGAAGAACTTATAAGTTTACTTAAGAGGTTTCAGATAAGCTATTTTAAAAAAAAAAAAAATTACTTATTTATGGATTATTACTTTCTTACCCCTAATTTTTCACCTCAAAAACATAAAAGTGCATCTCGTAATTCTCAATATATTCGCTCCACAGTCCACCAAACACTTTGATTTTATCGATTAAAACTTTATTAATTCTTTTATCAGTTTGATGGATGTTGGTGCTGTTAAAATATAATTGCTGTTAAAATCTAATTTGTAAAGCTTAACAATCAAATGACGGTAACCTCTATCAATATTCATCTCCTTGATTAAAACTTAACAATCAGAATGTCGTTTTTAGTCATTTTACAATAATACTATATAAGTCGATCCAAACATTTTATTTAAAAAAAACTTATTAATTTAAGTAATCTCATATGCTTATAAGCTCATAAACATAAGTCCATTTAAATAAGTTTTTTCAAACACCCCCTTAATGAAAATTTTAGAAGGCTCAAAAAAGAGGAAGGAGATATAAAAACAAACTTTTTTCTTAATTTTCTTTTTATATATATTCACAAACCAATAGTAAAACTAAAAAGTAAGCACATAATAAAAAAGTTGTGCCATATGCACAAAACAAACTAAAAATGAATAAAGCATAAAATTGAGACATGTACATGTCATGATCCTTGATAAAGGGAATAATTTGTACAGAACAACAAACATTGGAGCAATTTTAAGTGAAAAATACTATTATACCCTCCCTCCTTTACCAGCAATGAAACTCTTTCATCCCTACACACCCTACCATTAAAACCCTTCCATCACCACCGGACAAATTCAGATGTAACATTCTCCGGTATGCTTGATTAACCTCATCAAAACTGTTGGATATGACGATGCCTGAGCCGCACCGATCATCTCAAACCAATTGTCTCCGCTTCCAATTTCACCATTTTTGACCCCTCAATCTTCTTCTTCTGTATCGCCTCCTCATATTAAAAGTTATGGTAGTAAACTTGGGTTTCTTTGGGTCGTCCTCATTCCCTTTTTATTCCACAAAAGAGGATGCTAACTTTTGAATTTGCTCCGGTTCCCCCTCTCCCCTTAACTAATCACTGGTTTCTCAATGAACTCAGTCTCTGCAAATTCTTCTATAAAAGGGTTTCAAATGAGTTAAACTAATTTTGGGAATAAAGGATATAATTGTCTTTTCACCTGCTTTAATGCTCTATATGAATCATTACCGTTTATCAAAACAAATCGCAACCACATATATATAATCAAAAACTACCGCCATATGCTAGAAACAAAAAAAAATTGTATTTTTCATATGAAAATCATTAACTTTATCATTCTATTTCTACACGTAATTGATATTGAATAAATGATCTAATAATGATTTGGAAAAGAAGTACTAGAAACAAATGAATGGACCATAAATTTGAACAACTGAACGTCTGAAACAGGTAAAAGAGTCTAAACTCTAACACGGATTTCTGTGCAAGTGTACAACCACCGTCGTTACCGGAAGTCACACAGTCAACGGCGGAGAATATTTTCCGGCTAAGATATGGTTCTGCTATAGTTTTTTTTTTTCTTCTATATGTAAATTTAATAATATATTGTATAATTTTTAGAGAATTCTTAGAAACCAACTGTTTTGCTCGATCTCATGGTGTTCGATCGGTCATTTTGACTGCTATTATTTTGTTTCAGCAACATGAATAACGGAGCAACCTCGAATGCAAAATGGTTATACGACAGTCCTGTTCATTCTGATGTAGAGGCAAAACTAAGGCGTTTCTTGGTCGAGTTACGAAATGCTGGTAGAATACTTGGAATCCAGGTGCGCATTCTCCTTTTGAAGTTGATTATTTGATAATAAATCAATTCCATTTGATTATTTAGTTTAAATAATCATAGTTATTTAAAGTATTTGATTGGGTTTTGACTTTTGGGTAATCGATTCTTAATGATTGGATATATAAATTGCGTTCTTATTATTTAATTTAAATGATCATTTTGATTTCAACTTGAACAAAAATGTCAGTCGTAACACAAATGTACAAGAATTTCAGGTTTTGTGGTTGTATCTTTTAGGTTTGTGCGTACAAAGAAGGGAAGGTGATCATTGATACTGCAGCTGGAGTGTTGGGAAAAGATGATTCTCGGCCCGTTCAGCCTGATAGCTTATTTCCTGTTTTCTCTGTGACAAAGGGCATCACAGCAGGAATGGTTCATTGGCTTGCTGATAAAGGGTATGTTTTCACAGAGGTGTCAAAATGTGCAAGTTGGGAAATGGGTCAAAACGGGTAATTTAAGAGGTTGTATGGATGAAAACTACACTTTGGGCGACTTCAGCCCGTTCGTCATGTTTCCTTTTTTGTAACTTATCAGTTTGACCCGTTATAGATGTAAAAATGTGTTTTAATAACCGGCCGGTTGAAGCGGATATTCGAAAGGTAGCTGCTTAGAAAGGAGTTGGTTAGACCGGTGGTTGTAGCTCGATCCAGTTGGACTTGAAAACCGGTCGGTTTAAAAAAAATTAAATTAGTCCTTGCTGTTGCTTATTGTCCATTTGTGTTAATATTTGAAGATTGAATTTTATTTAACTTTTAGATATAATCTTCACCTTCAAAACTTGCATTAGTTCAGAAAGTGATAAACAAATCTGTTTGGGATATCTGAAATTGAAGCATATATTTTGTGTTTTCATCACAGGAAACTGAAGCTCGACGAAAAGGTCGCAAACATTTGGCCAGAGTTCAGTATAAACGGAAAAGATCAAATAAAGGTTCTCCTTATCCTAATTCTTCCATTCAATTCCCATCTTCTTAGTGTTATGGTAAAATTAAATTATTGATCACTAAAAAGGTGGGTGTCAATTTGGACCCATTTAGTTTTAAATGGGTCGATTTGAGTCCTGTTGGGTCAAAAATATCGATACTCATGTGAAGTATATTTAAATGCACACATCTTTATCAGAGAAACTAGATTGTTATTGCAGTTAAATATATATTGTGTTAAACTATTTATAAATTTAAGAAATATGGACAAGTGGACGGTGATCGTCACCAACCCGACGCAGCGTGTTTGATCTGAACCTACTCTGTTAGGGTAACCCTGACCCGTTTTGCCATCTCTCTGTGTTTTCATTTTGTAGTAATATATCCACAGGTAAATCATATACTTAATCATACGGCTGGTCTGCACAATGCTCTCACGGGCATTTCTGAAGGAGATCCCACATTATTTTGTGATTGGGGTGAGTGTCTAAAACGCATTGCTATGGCCGTACCCGAGACTGAACCTGGTCATGAACAGTTGTATCATTATCTATCATACGGTTGGCTATGTGGAGGAATCATTGAGGTACTAAAAAAACTTAATCCAAGAATTCGTATATCAAATCTTTACAATCATAACCTTTTCATTATTCTAAATGCTTAGCATGCATCGGAGAAGAAGTTTCAGGATATTCTCGAGAAAGCTTTTGTTCGTCCACTTGACATTAAAGGCGAGCTTTATATAGGGATTCCTCCTGGTATGATTTTCCAAAACGCGGAACACACCAAATACTAAAAAAACTGTCTCGTAATTTATGAAAAAATAAAAATGTTTTTACACTCGTTTCAGGTGTTGAATCTCGTGTTGCGACTCTTACCATAGATCCAATTGATCTCAATATGTTGAACCCGAACCTAGAGATCAACAAAGCCAGCTCAGCCTGGCCCCGAGTACCTTCCTCATTCACACTCAACATGGTTGCAACCCTTATTCCATTATCCAACACGATCAATGTCCGCCGTGCCATACTACCTGCCGCCAACGGACACTTCTCGGCCCGTGCGGTGGCCCGCTTCTACGCCGCCCTGGTGGACGGCGGAGTAGTGCCACCTCACCACCCCTCGTCCAAGAAAACCGAGGATACAAGTAAACAAGTCAATACTAGAATCTTCTCCAATTCCAAAGAGAAAATTCATGACGCCTTTTTGGGAAGGGGAGATTATAAGGATTTGATCCTCCCAAATGGGAAATTCGGGCTCGGGTTTAGAAAGGTCAACTCAATCGATGGATTTGTAATCGGGTTTGGTCATGCGGGTTTAGGTGGGTCTACAGGATATTGTGATATAAATAACAGGTTTGCGATTTCTGTGACTTTAAACAAGTTGTCTACTGGTGCTTTGACTCGGGAGATAATTCGGTTTGTTTGCTCGGAACTCGGTCTTCCTGTACCACAAGAATGTGTAGGATTAAGGGAGTCGATTCAGAAACCAGTGATTAATTAGAAGAAGGTGATTAAGAAAGAAACTGATCAAGTTGTTACGTATGGAACAGTCAGGGACTATATTGTTATATTAGAATAATAAAGGGGGTCAGTGTGTAATTGTGATAAATAAGGGTTTAATTAACCTTCTGTATTAGACATTCTGTAATTGGATCAAGTTTGAGTATATGAAATCAATACTTTGTGTTGTTCTTAAGTGTATTGCTTGTTGATAAGCTTTTGAAGCTTATTATAAGTTGAAATAACCGTAACGGTTTAAAATTAAGGGGCTCAAAATCCGCATTTTAAGATTATTTTTGTTTTACCGGATTTTTTCCAGTGTAAAATAATAAATGTAGTTTTCAATATTTATAATTGGTAATTACAGAACCAAAATCAACCGAGAGTTTTAGAAAGGGGCTATATAATACTTGTCCACTAAATTTTATTTTGACTAATTTGTTTTCCGCATAAGGTGGGTGGCCATACATGTTTTTTTTTATCTGATGGACCTATTACATGAGTTAAAAATATATATTTCCCATTGCGTCCGTGCATATATGTTTTCCATAACAGGTAATATAAGAACAAAATGGCAACATACAGCACATGAGTTACTCCCTTTTATTAGCAGTTGATTTTAAAATTTAACCCTATATGTGCGTAGGCTAACTGGCTACGTAACTCTCCTAACAGTCAAAACGTACGATGACAATTGGCAACCACCTGTTTATTAATATACATTGCAATAACTCCGTTGCATGTTGCCAAAACACTTGTACCCACATAATAATAAATAAATAAATAAATAAATAACCAACAATTTGGTCAACTTTGGGGCCTAAATATATAAATAATTTTCCCTGATCGAGATTGTGAATCAAGCTTCTGGTTCAAGAAAAGGCTCTGCTCATAATTTAGTTTCAGCAAATATGAATGACGAATCAATAACGGATACAAAATGGTTATACGATAGTCCGGTGCATTCTGATCTGGAGGCAAAACTGAGGCGGTTTTTGGTTGAAAATGCCGATAGAATACTTGGAATTCAGGTACGAATTTACATTATGTAACTGAATATTCTAGTCTGTTTTAAACCTATGTTCTAATCATCATTTTCATATCAACTGACAAAACTGTCAATTCTAAAGGCTTAATTGATATTGTGCTTATTAGGTTTGTGCGTACAAAGACGGTGAAGTGATCATTGATACTGCAGCCGGAGTGCTGGGAAAAGATGATCCTCGTCCGGTTCAGAATGATAGTTTATTTCCGGTTTTCTCAGTAACAAAGGGCATCACTGCAGGAATGGTACATTGGCTTGCTGATAAAGGGTATGTTTTTCATGTTTATGGTAAATTAGCGGTTTGAATTGGTCTAAAATGTCGACTTTTTAAATGTGTATGCAAAATTTCAGAAGTATAGACTTAATTTAATAAATAGATTAAATGACGACAAACTGTAACAAACTATTAAAGTGTACCCCTGCGAGTTTTTTTTTTTTCCTACGACACTTAAAATATTATAATAATAATTATAGTTAAAGGAAAATCTTCATTTTTGGTTATATAGGAATACATTAGTTATATATGATTATAAAAGCTTTTGTAGATAAACCATAATTTTAATTGTTAATTTGATGATTTATATGTGTAGTTGTAAATAGGGGTAAGGTGTTTGCCCCCATTAGGGCTGTCAAATCGTGTTATTGTTCCGTGTTTCTGGATAACACGACACGACAAGAATTCGTCCAACACGAAAACAACACGACACGAAGTCGTGTATATTTTGCTAACACGAACACGACACGATTAAAAAACGATAAGCACGACAAATACAAAATAAATAACAAGAATAACAAATTTCTTACTTATTACATGCTAAAAACACGACAAACACGAAAAAACACGGCAAAATCATAACTATCATGTCAATTTCGTGTTAATCTCTAAACACGAACACGACACGCCTTCGTGTTTGTTTTACACAACACGAACACGACACGAACACGACACGAACACGACACGAACACGGATTCAAATTTCAATTTCGTCCCAATATCGCTTTGTTTCGTGTATTTTTGTCGTGTCGTGTCAGGTTTTGACAACCCTAGCCCTCATCCTTGTGGTCGGGTTGGAATTAGGAGTAGATTAGGATTGCTGTTAAAAAAAGTGATTAAATATTTAAAATTGTACTATAAATTAAGAGATTGTCTCGTCATAAAAGTTTTAAAGATTATTTTATAATTTCAAGAAATTGAATAATAACGGCTAAGGAATTTTTTGGTTATTTTATAGGACGAATTTTAGGAACTTTAAAAAGAAAAAGCACGGTGAGAACTAAATTTTAGAAACTTTAAAAAGAAACTTAAAAATGAAAAAGCTCAGTGAGTAGGACTTGAACCCTGGGAGCATCACATGATGAAGTCGATAGCAAAAGGTGTGTTGCCAGCAGGACACTACAACTTGTTAATTAATTTTCCTAACAGGTATATAATATAAAAGTAAGTTTACTACAGGACAGAAAAATAATATTCATCTTTTTGCAAAATGTATTACTACTATTACTAATGGCAAAATGTAATAAAGTAATTGTAATTTAGGTTCAAAACAAGCTAGCTGTAAATGTCAAACTGAAACAACTGGCAAAAAATAACAAATTCATTTATCGGGTCGGTCGGTCAATTGATTCGATTCAAAACTGATTTTAAACTTGTTTCCCTAACCTATTTATATTTGTATCAGTATCAAGTCGGGATTCGTGTCGGGTTAGAAATTGACACTCCTAAAATATCTGACATTTGTGGTATTATGTTACATACAGAAATAATAATTAATAATAATATGTAGGAAACTGAAGCTTGATGAAAATGTAGCAAACATTTGGCCAGAGTTCAGTACAAACGGAAAGGATCAGATAAAGGTTTTCCTGATCCCGATCTTTTATTTCCTGTCTTTGTAGGAGTCTTACGATTTGCACTTTGAAATTGCATGGTCATGATGATCAATCTTTAATACTTGAGTAAACAAATTCTGATTTGTAATGATCTGATTATATAAGATTTAAGTAATAAGTTTTAGATAATTGATATTATAACAAGGTTTAACCAATATGGTTAGACTGCAAATTTCATTTCTCCATATGTATAGTCTTCAAAACCGTATATAATCTACACGGCCCGAAACCCGACATGAACCCGACACAAAAATAAGCAGGCCGGGTCAAAAAGAGGTTGAGCTGTCCAACCCATTTATAAATTCGGTCGGGTTCGGGTTGTCTTATGTAGAAACGGGTCAACCCTTTTGGATTGACTTATTGCCACCCGTAGGAAGGATATCAAGGACAATCTTTATACTTAAGGTTTCATTTTCTCCTTCAGGTTAATCATGTACTTAATCATACTGCTGGTCTACACAATGCACTTGGAGAAACTTACGGAAATGATCATACTTTATTATGTAACTGGGACGAGTGTCTAAAACGAATTGCTTTGGTTGCACCCGAGACTGAACCTGGTCATGAAATGTTATATCATTCTCGATCATTCGGTTGGTTATGTGGTGGAATTATTGAGGTACCTTTACATACATCTCATTATGTATTTAGTAATTTTATTTGACATGCAAATTGAATTATCTGTAAAAAAACCAAACAAACTTAGATATGGATCAAGAAATAATAATTGCCCAATTCTATTGAAACTTACATATTACATAGTGATCAAAACTGAAGCTCGATAAAATTAGAGCCTGGTCATTATTATTTTGAGTTTGGCTCATTATTTGTTTCGATCTTGAATAAATTGATATCAAATGAGTTGGATCAAATTAAAACAAGTTTGACTCTTTTAGTATTTCAGTAATGGGTGCGTTCTTGAATGTGCAGCATACATCAGGGAAGAAGTTCCAGGAAGTTCTTGAGGAAGCTTTTATTCTTCCACTTAACGTGGAAGGGGAATTGTATATAGGGATTCCTCCAGGTACATCGGTTACCCAAAAGCAAAAAAATTCAGTTTCACAACTCAACCATTTATAAAAATGAGGATGTATATAACTCGTAACAAAGTTTGATCAATTTCCACTAAAGCCATTAAAACCTTTTTCACATGTTATGAAAATTATAATAGATTGTTATAGTGGGTTGGAAATGAAATTTGGTTATTATCTAGAGCAAGGGATGTGGTAGCGCCATCCCTAGCGGTGTCACTATTGGGAACGATCCAAGGGGTACTTTATTCGTGTAGTGTGAGTAAGAGGTATTTTGGTGAATCTAATTATACTAGGTGTTTTAATTTGAGTTATAAATTTAGATGTATTTGTGAGTGTAAATGTGAAATGAAAAATGTTGATGTGACACTAAGGTGTGGGTGTTTGACTCAACCCACCACACCCGACACTATTAGTCACATTTATTTTTTAATTTCAAGTTATATAATTGTTCAATTTAGAGCACTCAATTTAACCCATTTCTAAAGTTTTCACAACAGTAGAACGATTTTGTGGTTGAAATAAAGTTCAAGTCACTTTAGTAGAACAGTATTCAAACTTGATTATTATTTAATGATTTTGAAGTTTATAACTAGTAATTACAAAATTTAATATTGACACTCATTTCAGGTGTGGAATCTCGTCTAGCCACGGTTACGTTAGATGCAGACGAGCGCAGTAAGTTTGCACATATATTCGAAAACACTCCCATGCTGTCTTCCACATTCTCAATCAACATGCTTTCCAACATTGTTACAACATCTAACAACCTCAATGTCCGCCGCGCCATAGTACCTGCCGGCAACGGACACCTGTCAGCTCGTGCATTGGCCCGCTACTATGCCGCCTTAGTGGACGGCGGTGTGGTCCCGACCCACCAATCATCCTCCCTCCCGCCACTCGGGAGCCACCCTCACAACCCCACATCCCCTTCCAAGAAAATTGTCAAATTCGACACTAAACTATTCACAACCCCTAAAGCGAAAATTCACGACGCTTTCTTGGGAAATGGAGATTATAAGGATTTAATATTTCCGAATGGGAAGTTTGGGCTCGGGTTTAGAAGGGTGAAGACAACGGATGGTTCTGTAATTGGGTTTGGTCACGCGGGATTTGGTGGAGCTACAGGATACTGTGACATAAACAATGGTTTTGCGATTGCTGTGACCCTAAATAAGCTGTCTATCGGGTCTTTGACCGCAGAGATTATCCGTTTTGTTTGTTCGGAACTTGGTCTTCCTGTACCAGAAGATTATGCTGGATCAACGGAGTTGATTAAGAAACCAGTGATCAATTAGGGGTTTGATATCTGCACACCTTTTCATACAATTAAATAATGTGAGGTATAACTTTATGATATTATATATATATGTAATCTTGCTGAAAATAAGAATTAAAACTATTTAGTATAGATGAACCAATTTGTAAGATGGAATATTTATCCTTACTGTTTTAGTCATATAGCAAACTCAAGATTTTCTACCATTTGAAATTTATATTCAGATAATTTTCTAATATTTTTTTCTATCTGCATTAAATTAATGAGTAAAATAGTTATTAAACACAACATTAAAGAAAAACTTATAAACTAAAGCCGGGTAGCAATTATTTAATGTATAAAAAACAAAGAAACATTTTACTACACGTTAGTAATTTAATGCTTTTCTTCTTCTTTCACTCTACATTCTTCTTGCTAATATTTATCTTTACTATATATACTTACCCAATACAACTATATTTTATAGTGAGCAGGAGTTGTTCTTTTACACATTTTTTTAATAATAATAGGATACTCACGTTATAAATCAGTAACAAGATGAAGAAGATGGTGGCTGTTGGGTCGCTAAAAAGCATCCCCCACTGAAGAGATTTAATGAAGACAAAAAGGCAAATAGTTAGAAGACAATCTGAGGACTAGTTCCTCTGATTGTGGGTAACTGAATCTGATCAGTTCGGATTTCAGTTACCAAGTTACACTATCTGATCACTATCTGAAACAACGATCAGTTCCCCGTGCGGAATCAGATACTGGTTAACAGATCAGATAGTTGTAACGAGTTCAGCGCACATTGGACAATAACGCTTAACAATTGAACAAATACTTCTCTAAGCAAAACTCTTAGTGAATGTCACTGAACCTGAAGGCCATCTGAAGAAGCATGAGTATCCGAAGACTCATGGCTACATGAAGTGAACATAGGCCCGAAGTTTTAGTGTCACGGAAAGACAAAAGTAAAGCACAAGTTTGTGCATCGCTAATTAAGGGAGTATCTTGCAAATCTTCTAGAAGATATCGGCGATCACAAGACGACATAAAGTACTGTCAGAATTCTGTTAGTCGTGCTCGTCCCATGAAATATCCTCTGTACCAACAAAATTCTCACACGTGGAATCGATCGATCATTCCTTTGGCTTTACGTTTCCCAATGCTATAAATTGAGGACTTAGGCGATCGATTTCTGTGTGCACCCAACAAGGTTACACACTGCTGAATTTACTCCAGAACTTTATTCCTTTGAGCATAGTGTAAACCACCAGTTAACTTTGTTTATCTGACTCGAGAACTGAATCTGCATAACAAAGGTGTCTAGTCTTGTGTTTGATCATTTGTTATCATAAACTTGTTTTAGATAATATCTGTTGTTGTCTATCACATGCAAGCAGTTTAGTTAGGATTGTTCTTAGTTATTCCGCAAACTGCTTGCATCTTTATTGTATCATTATTGACTAATAAAGAAAAGTTTAAAAAATGTTGAGTGTTACCATTAATTTTAAATTGATCAGTGAAAGCGTATAGGTGTAGAAATTCACTTATTACGGGACTAACAGTGATGCCAGCATTGCCAGGTGGTATCAAGGTTGGTAGTAATGGATGTTAAAAATAATTAGTTTTTCTATGTTTGACATTCAATTAACTAGTAAACAAAAAAAAATGTAGTTTGTAGTTAACAGGCGTAATGATGCCGCGCGTTACTACGAATTTATAAAAAAATCAGTTTTCTATTTACCTATTTTATTTAATTAAAACATTTCAAACTTAATTTTGTTAATTATAAGGTTTTTAGCTCGCTTACATTGTTTAAGATAGTATTACAATGGTAGGAAAATAATAACAATTAACTATAGTTTGTATCATACATCCATATCTTTCAAAATATGCTATAAATTTCTACTCGTGTTCAACTTTTAGACAATCAATAGGTGTTTTTGGTTTAAACAAACTATACTTAAAATTGTTTTCTAATGCATTTTAAACTTCAAACCCCATGATATTGCCAACTTCAAAACCTAGAAACATCCTTATTTTTTTATTACTTATTTCTTTTGGATTTCGAGTGAGTGTAATCGAATCGTTAAATTAAGTTGATTGAACTTATGACCCAAAGTCTGTCAACTCAATATTATTATAAAAAAAATTAGGGGTCTATTTGCTTAATATTAATAAACGTTTAGATGTTAAATTAATATAGTTTTTATTACATTTTTATCATTAATAGATACTATTTAGAAAATAAATATTCCATTTATATGAATAGATGTTAAATTAAATAATTATAACTTTTTATCAATAATAATTAGTTAGAGGATGAAAACTAAATATTTAACAATTATATGCCAAATCTTATCTTACTACTTACTAATGCATTTAGGTCTACCTCTTTTAGTAAGTTTAAGGAGCTCCTTAATTTTAAGTTTAAGGAGATTTCCACTTTTAGTAAGTTCTTTAACTAAAAAAATAAAATGCTGCTTACAAGATTCGAACACAAGACCTCTCCTAAGTAGTCACTGTGTGTTAACCACTTCGACTACTTAATTATTTTGATTTATTCCAGATACTAATACATATAAGCTTTAACGTCACCAGAACTCAACCATCATTTCTCTATTTAAAATGCCCATATTTACTCACAAAAAAGCCAATTTCGGATCTGATCCTACCATCACTAATGTCAGCACCTATCATCACTACGCACCACCACTCATCACCATCGCTATTGTCACCACCACCGGTACTGTCGTCACTTCGAAATATACTTACGGCTAACCCTGCTAGTCAACCTCAAAATAGGTAGTTTTTGAAAGATTCTATATTCAATTTAACCTTCCTTGAATAATGCTATTAAATTTTAAGAGTGAGCTGATCATAATGATGCACGTGCATCTTCCCATATTCTAAACTAGCTTCATAACCCGCCCGATGGGCGGGCTAACTTCGAATAATAAAATCATAACAATTCAAAAAGCATAGAAAATCATATAGTAAAAAATATTATATAATAGATAAAAAAAAAGTTATGTACAATATTATAACTCAAATACTATATTAATTTTGATTTCTAAACGGATTGACTATAAATCAGATACATATCTTTGTGCTCTATAAAGAAATTTTAATATATAGGTAAACCTCAAATGTAAAGGAAAAAAAAAACCACTTCAAAATGGTTCCCCGTTCAAAATGGCTCAAAAAGTTCAATGGGTGTTTATTGTCTATCCTGCATTCAAATACAGAGTCAAGAGCTAAGTGCTTGTGAAAGACTGACAGCAGCACACACTTGCTTCAAAATGACTCTATATTACGTATTTACTACAAAGTGTGTGCACAAATCTTCAATGCAAGCCTCAATGGTAGAAGATAAATATGCAATATATTACAAGTACATCACCATCATTATCCTCCTTAATTGCATCTGCAACTACCTCTTCTTCAACAAATTCCTCATCTTTTCCATTGTGTTCTACACCCTGTGTGATTCATTATAAATAACAATTTAAATATGATTAGAAAACTATATTATTGCAATATAACAGGCGCTTTATGCATTTCAATACATTTAGAGACAATATTAATATAACCCACAATTAAATATAACGACAAAAACCGTACCTCATGATCCAATTCTCCATTTTCAAGTGGTTCCTCAACATCCAATTGCAAGTGTTTAAAAGCTTCAACTAAAGTGACATGTGATCTATCAACATGCTTCACATATTATGCTGCTGGAGGATATTCACCCCTAAATCACCCAAACAGGATTTTTTTAATAACTTTGTAAATATATTTATATTTGGAACAATAATTATTTATGTAATAAAAATTATTTTTTAAAACCTTGTTTCTGCAGCTCTTGCTTCAACTTCTAGTGCAAGTTGCCAGTCATCAAACATATTTGAGTACTCACTGCAGTTAACCTGCAGTAAAATCATGTCAAAACAATATTAAAAAAACTGAAATAGATTAACGTAACCTCGCTATTTAGTATTTCACAAAAATATTTTTAAAATTTTGAAATTTATTAACCTTGTTAAGGTCTTTTCTCCAAAGAGCAACTATTTCTGAAACTTTACTTGGAAGGTAAGACCGTGCCATCAAAGCAGCCTCAGGAATCCTATTACTGTAACAAGAGTGATTTCAAAAAGTCAAATCATTGACCCAACCGACTTCATGAACTTTTTTAAGTAAGGGCAAACCTGTCAATTAACAACTGCAAACAGTCTTCTAATTTACCCAACATAAATAAACAAGCAAATGCAACATTATTCTTTCCATTTTCTTTTGCAAAAGATGCAAGTTTTGCAATTTCTTCAACATCTCCTAATGACGAATAAAGCAGCAATAAACCACTCAAATCATTTGCCTGCTTTAAACATTCCTCAGCCATCTCCAACTATAATATCAAAACATATTATTCTCATTAAATTTTTATAAGTAATTAATGCATTTATCATTATCACAATTAAAATATTATTAAATATATCATTTTTGAAAATACCTTTCCGGTAATCAATGAAAATAAAATTATCATTAAATAAATCCATTGAATTAAGTAATTCGGTTCTTGAGAAGAAATACATGGGCCATTCGGTTTAAATTAAGTAATTCAGATTCATGTAGAAATTAAACAAAATCTGATTCAAAGTTGTATCGATTTAACCTTCGATGGCAAATTTTGTATATAGGAAAATTACGATTTTCAGGAACAATGAAATTGAGTTCTCAGAGATTGAAACTAAACTAATTAAACTGACGATGTTAATTAACTGATGATAAAAGTAGGTACCTATGAAATCGATTAGAAGACGGCCATCACAAACGCGGCCGGAAGGAGAATGGAAGAAAGTTTCGCCGTTAGGCGGATGAAATTGTCCAAATGCCGCCGATAAACCACCAGTGCCAGAGTTTGAATCACCGAAGTTGAATACCGCCGGAAAATTACACTCCGGCAAACTAAATATCGGGATTGGTGGTAACATTGTAATAGAAATCAGTTACGATTTAACCTTCGATGGCAATACCTGTAGCATTGGGTTCCTGAGACGAAGACCGGCAGTATGATTCGATGAGTTTTTGGGGGCAAGCGTATTTGGATTGAGGAAGAGGCTGGTAGGGGAGAAAGTGTGTGAGTATTTGGAAAAAAAACCCTAAAATGAAAGAATTGTAAAATTACCAGTTTACCCTTTGAGTCAGCATGTGACTCATCATTTTGGAGTAGTGTGATTGGCTGGCTAAGACATGTCATCAAAAAAAAATCATGTCCTTGCTCTATATATAGGTGGGAGATTGGTGGTAACATTGTGATAGAAATCAGTTACGATTTAACCTTCGATGGCAATACCTGTAGCATTGGGTTCCTGAGACGAAGACCGGCAGTATGATTCGATGAGTTTTTGGGGGCAAGCGTATTTGGATTGAGGAAGAGGCTGGTAGGGGAGAAAGTGTGTGAGTATTTGGAAAAAAAACCCTAAAATGAAAGAATTGTAAAATTACCAGTTTACCCTTTGAGTCAGCATGTGACTCATCATTTTGGAGTAGTGTGATTGGCTGGCTAAGACATGTCATCAAAAAAAAATCATGTCCTTGCTCTATATATAGGTGGGAGATATCTTTTTAACCAATAGGCTTTTATTATTATTTTTCTAACCAATAGGCTTTAAGTGAATAGTAAAAAACTATCACTATTGCACTATAGGTAGAATTCTTTTGACATTCAAAACAAATTAGTGTAAGCGCTTATCTGCATCACTGGTTTTATTAATTCACCAAGTACTTTAGCTGCTAGGCGATACACAGTTCCTAATTGTAATGACCGTAATTTTACGTTTTCATTTCGTTTATTTATTCGGGATTTATGTGAATTTCGTTATTTATGTTAGTTTACATTTCGAGTTGTGTTTTATCGAGTGTTTGAATGTTTGGGACTTGGTATAACCAAGTATGAGTCAAAACTTGGATGGTGATAAGTTTAAAGGCCAAGATTCTGCCTGGCTCAGCCCTCGCGGCGCGAGCCTGGCGCGAGCCAGACGCGAAGTGGAACAGTGGGTTCAGAACCAAGACGCGAAAGACTCACGCCGAGCTCGAGTTGAGACTCGCGGCGCGAGCCACACGCGAGCGGGGCGCGAGGTTTGCTGTTCAGCGGCAACCAGATGGACTACCCGCGTCACCTCGCGGCGCGAGCGAGACGCGAGCGGGGCGCGAGGTTGGTCTGGACTATAAAAAGTTGTGTGAAGGCTAGGGCTCATAACACCTACGAACCCTAGATCTAGTGCAGCCGTCTCTCAGGAGTTTTGGTCGGTTTTTGGAGCTAAGGAGCTCAAATCTTCATCATCTTGAAGGATTCAAGCATCAAGGTAAGAATTCTTGCATATCTTGCTTAGTTACCTTCATTTTGAGCATAGTATGGGTAACAATGGTGGTTTTGGGAACCCACCATGTCATCTTTGGGGAAGATGAACTTTCACGAGTGTAAACACACTCCTTGTAGACTTGTAATCAATGTGTACAAGTTAGATTTGGAGTTTGTTGATGGAAATCTTGAACTAGGGTTTGAGATTCCACCAAGTTTGATGAACTTGGTGGTTAGGAATGGTTAGATGGATTAATTAGTAACTAGTTATGGATTATAACTAGGTTTTGTGATGATTTTAATGTTAGGTCAAGAAGACCTTGTGTTGGAAGTACTTCTTTGATTTGGAAGTAAGGATTGTGTTGTTGAATACATGTGTTAGATAACATTGCTAAGGTGAGTACATGTGATCTTTTCTGTGTACACAGTAAAACGATTTTTAATGATTAAAATGATTGAAAGAGTCTTCATTGAATAAATGTTTTGATAAAGAAATTGATTGAAATGCTTATATGTTATGAAATGAATTGTGACATTGATTTGTTGAAATCATGATGGAATTGGAGCTAAGACCTATGTTTGATGACCAATTATGTGTTAATCAAATTATCCGGAAACGATAACCCATTCGTGGGGGAGTTAAGATTACTACTTGGGGCGGTACCTCCCTTCGTAAGGGTAGTATATCTAAGTGAACGATAACCCGACATTCGGGGGACTATGATAACCCGATAAAAAGGGGGATTACGATAACCCGGGAGACGGGGGAGTGACGATCTCGGTAAGTTTGGGAGAACCCCAATTACCATAAGATCTTTTGATGATAACCCACATCGGGGGAGTTGCTTCGGGATGACCCATTGCGTATGTGTGAGCTTAGGGCAAGCTCGAGATTATGTTGGACTTATGTGCAATTTGATAATCATTTTATTATTATTATTTAATTGCATTTGATTATGACCGGGTCTAAAACCCATGTTTCTCACGAGGCAATTTTGTCTCACGTACTACGTTTTCTTTTATGTCTATGTACTCAGGTTCGGGAGCTAAGGATTAGGCGGCCCGTAGTGTTAGCATTGGATGATTAAGCTCGGTGTACCATTTGATTCCCTAAGACTTACTTTTGATATTATTGTAACACCGATTTTTGGCACTTGTAATCATTCTAATGTTTTATTCAAACCATAATTTGGTTATTGTGGATTTTTAACTATTAAACTTATTTATTTAAAAGTTTAAATTGTTTTGAAAAATTGGTGTGTTACACTAATTATCCAGTATCTCCAGGAAGCTTGAGACTAAATATTTGTTGTGTAGCGACAAATAGAGACCAAAGTACTTTGTTAGTGATTCTAACTTTCATTCAGTCTGATTATGCGACACCGGTCTTTGAAGTTGAACATGCCCCTTCTGCCATATAGTTTCGAGGTCAATTCCTCTTTCTAACTTCTTTTCTACCGGTTGAGAAAAAGTCACGTATGGTGAAGAAAAAATAAGCCTCAATCTTATCTCGAAAGACTCCATTACCGGGACTACTAAAACGATATTTCACTTGAAGACGGCGGCAGTCGCAACAAAGCGAAGCCTTCTTTTTCATTGTCTTACTTTACACGCAGAGCATGAAAGTCTAGCAACACTTGCTTAGAGGTCTAGCAGCATTGACCGGAAGTATTATTTGATATTAAGCGAAAAATTAAATAGAATAATTGACAAAGTTATATCTTTTGACTACAATATAATTTATGTTTGGAAAATTATGTTGAAAGTGAATTTTCACAAACTTTTAACTCATATAATTGTATCCATATTTATTATTTATAATATATAATTAATGGTTGAATTTAAGCGTAAACATTTTGATTTTAACCACTAGATTTTAACACCTTCCAGAAAAAGTAAATATAAATTACGTCTTACCTAAAAGGCGAAGTTACATATAAATATAAATTTTCGACTGAAAACTTATCAAAATTTTCACCAATAGCAATGATTTAAAGTAAATTAAACTATATATGATTAAAAAATAAAAATATAATGCGTTTAGCCAATCTAAATTTTCACCATACCGAATCTAAATAAATATAAAGTAAGAAAAATTATCAAATATATTTTTATAAAAAAGTTATAAAAGAAATTCATGGTAGCAATGATTTAAAGTAAAACAAAAAGCCCAGTAGACACGTTTGTAATGTTTTTTTTTTCTTTTTCTTTTTGACTAATAATGCTCTCTGTTTGAAAGACACAATTTTCAGTCGAGCATTCAATAATGGCCACTCCTTACTCGAGAGTTGTCTACTACAAAACCATGTGACCTCTCCTTGTTTACATACCCTACTGGTACTATTTGGTCCCGATTTATACTTGTCTTTTTTTATTGGCAGATTTGTACAGTGTCCATATGAGCTCCTTCCGCCAATGATTTTAAAGATTAGATATAAAACCGAATATCAAAATCGGAGATACCGAACCGGAACCGGAACCGGAACAGGAACAGGAACAGGAACAGGTTAGAACCAAATTATTAAAAATCGGTTCCGATATAAGGTCTAAATTTTTCGTGGAACCTGGTATCGATCGGGTCTTTCGGCTTGGGTACGTCGGGTCCGGGTACATCGGGTATATAGTAGAAGAAATCGAGTGTTCACTTCATGTTTATTACCCAATTGTTATTTGTAAATCATTATAATATTACATATATGGTACAAACATTTGTAACGGGCTCCGATTACTATTTCGCTTCAAATCGGGTCTATACCCGATTTACCCGAGCCGAACTCGGAATCAATCCGAAACCGTATTCAGTAAAATGGTTTGGTTCACAGATCTACTAATCCTCTAAAATCAGGTCTCAAGTATTGCGGGTCTGAATCCATCCGAGTCGGTTCTGAATCTGTTCCCATCCCTAGACGATTCAACCTTTACACTGCTGAAAAAAAATTGACATCATATTTACAAAACTGAATATCGTACATATTGCCAGTTATGCCTTGTATATAAACTAATGTAAAGGATTGAACTTAGCACCCACTTTTCATAATGTTTGAAAATAGTTAACGTACACGTTTTTCTAATATTTGTAGTGCATGCAAACCGATGATCACCACAATGCTCTGAATTGTGTGATCAGTACAATGCTAAGTCTCTGTCCTAGAAAGCCAAACCGATTACAATTACTTGGTCACTAATATCCATTGCGATAACTCAATTTCAGATGTTGCCAAAACACTTGTAGCCACATAATAAATGTACAACTAATTTTTCCCCGAGATAGTAAATAAAGCTTCTGGTTATCTGCTCATACTAATTTAGTTTCAGCAAATATGAATAACGAATCAAAATCAGATACAAAATGGTTATACGATAGTCCGGTGCATTCTGATCTGGAGGCAAAACTGAGGCGTTTTTTGGTTGAAAATGCTGATAGAATACTTGGAATCCAGGTACGGATTACGTTTGTAACTGATTATTCTAGTCGGTTTTTAATCTATGTTCTAATTATATATCATAACTAATCATTTTCATATTAGCTGCAGCAAAAGTGTCAATTTTAAAGGCTTAATTGATATTGTGCTTATTAGGTTTGTGCGTACAAAGACGGGGAAGTGATCATTGACACTGCAGCTGGAGTGTTGGGAAAAGATGATCCTCGTCCTGTTCAGAATGATAGTTTATTTGTGGTTTTCTCTGTAACAAAAGGCGTTACCGCAGGAATGGTGCATTGGCTTGTTGATAAAGGGTATGTTTTTCATGTTTATTGTACGGAAGCTAGAGGTGAAAACATATATAATGGGTTAAGTAAACGGGTTAAACACAATACTATTTAAAATGGGTCAAACATGTGAACTTTTTAAATGTGTATGCATAATTTTATGAGTGTAGACTGATGGCACTCAAATTGTGACGTGAAGGGGAGGGAGAGAGAGCAGAAAGTTAAGAGATATATTTGGAGCAATTTTCTTCTATATCCTTCAAATGTCAAAATACAAGAAACTTAAACATGCTGAGAATGTGGGTTCATCACCCATATTCCTTATTTTATGCAACTATCCTAAACATGCAATAACTTCCCTAATCATGCAATTGACTAGTTCAACTAAAAGGAAAATAACAATGCAGTAATAAAACGTGGAATCATGCAAACTTGTGAATCAATCCATGTATCTTGTGGGCTTCCGGATCTCTCTGATGGGCCTGGCCCGCTGCTGAATTGGTGAAGTTGGTGGGCTTAAAGGTTGGGCCGTATCATCCCCCTCTTCTTGAGAAGTTACATTGTCCCCAATGTAATCGAGATTTGGAAATTGTAAACGGAGGGTGTCTAAGTTTTCCCACGTCGCTTCGGCTAAAGAGTGTTTCTCCCACTTGACTAAAACTTCTGGATTACCGGTTTCACCTGTTCTTGAATTGACTATGGCTTCCGGTAAGAATGCTAAATCCTCTTTGGGGTTAAATACCTCTAAATTACCTTTGGAATCTGTGGTTGAACCATAAGCAGGTTTCAAAAGGGATACATGAAACACGGGATGTATTTTTGACCCGGAAGGTAACTCGAGCTTGTAGGCCACTTCTCCGATGCGATCTACGATTTTGTATGGTCCATAAAATACTCGTGAGAGCTTGTGGTTGGACCGGTGATGGACCGATGTTTGGCGATACTTATGTAAACGTAGATAAACAAAGTCTCCGACTTCAAACTTCTTATCGCTTCGATGTTTGTTAGCATGCGATACCATCTTCTGTTTAGACACCATAATTGAGTGTTTTAGGGATTCCATAATGTGTTGATGTTCGAGTAATGAAGCTTCGATGGATCCCGTGGATGTGGACCCTGGAATATAATGATGTATTGAACTAACTTCTCGCCCGTATAATGCCTTAAAGGGAGTCATATTGATGGATGAGTGGTGATTTGTGTTATAACAAAATTCAGCTAAGTACAATAGTTTGGCCCACGTGCGTGGTTCATCATAAACAAAGGCACGTAAATACATTTCGAGGCAACGGTTCACTACCTCCGTTTGGCCATCCGTTTGCGGGTGATACGCGCTCGAGTGCATGAGTTTGGTCCCCATGATTTTGAATAACTCTTTCCAAAATTTACTTAAAAACAACGGGTCTCTATCCGAGACGATGGTTTTTGGAAGGCCATGTAGACGATATATTTCATGCATGAAGGTGGAAGCCAAAGTAACAGCGGTATAATGAGGCGGCAATGGAAGAAAATGTGCATATTTTGAAAGGCGGTCAACAATAACCCAAATGCAAACCTTACCGTGTGATGACGGTAGTTGTGTAATAAAATCCATTGAAATATCGTCCCATGGTTGTGATGGTGTCGGCAGCGGTTGAAGAAGACCATAGGGTTTGTGATTTGGAGTTTTGATCGTTTGGCACACGGTACAATTTTGAACAAATTTAGCCACGTCTTTTTTTAATCCGGACCATGTGAAGTTACTAGCGAGTCGTTTTACTGTGGCGTTTATGCCGGCATGACCGCCAATAAATGAAGAATGAAACTCGGTAAGGAGCTGTTGGCGAATTTGAGCGATCGGTGGTATAAAAAGTTTCCCGTTTATATAAACTAACCCATCTCTAAACATATGATGTGGAAAACCAGTCGGGTCAGCAACAATGTTAGCTGCAAAGGTTGTGCCGGTTGGGTCGGTTGAGTAATATGATCGAATATCGGTGAGCCATGTAGCGGTGGGATATGAGATGGCGAGCATAGAAGGAATATCGACTCGGCTAAGAGCATCGGCAACCGTATTTTCCCGACCCGGTTTGTACAAAACTTCGAAATCGTATCCCAAAAGTTTTGTGACCCACTTTTGTTGTTCCGGTGTTTGGATTGTTTGTGTAAGGATATGTTTCAAGCTGTGATGATCCGTAAAAATACGAAATCGGCGGCCCAAAAGGTATTGGCGCCATTTTTTTACCGCCTCCGTAATAGCATAAAACTCCTTTGTATAAGTGGACTGACCTTGCATTGTTTGACACAACTTTTTGCTAAAAAAAGCAATTGGTTTGTTGTCTTGTGAAAGTACTGCTCCAATGGCAAACCCAGAAGCATCAGTAGTAACATCGAATTGTTTGGTGAAGTTTGGGAGTGCTAAGGTTGTGAGGTTTTGCATTTTTAATTTTAACTCTTTGAAAGCTTCATCGGCAGTATCCGTCCACTTAAATTCTTTCATCTTTAAAATATCAGTAAGTGGGGCGGCTATTTGAGCATATTGTGGAACAAACCTCCGATAATAACCTGTAAGACCCAAGAATGCACGAATGGTTGTGAAAGACGTCGGCTGTGGCCACTGTTGGATGGCGGAAATCTTCTCTGCCTCGGGCGATACCCCATGACCGGATATTCGATGCCCCAAAAACGATATATCGGTAACCCCGAATACACATTTAGATGCTTTAGCATGGAAGTGATTCTGTTGCAGCTTGTGGAAGACATAACGGAGGTGGTTGTAATGGTCGTCACGGTTACGGCTATAAATGAGTATATCGTCAAAAAAAACGAGAACAAATTGACGAAGTACGGGTCGAAATAGGTCATTCATGGCCGATTGGAACGTCGACGGGGCGTTCGTAAGACCGAACGGCATAACAAGGAATTCATAGTGGCCATCCGATGTGCGGAATGCGGTTTTGTGGATATCGTCTTGAGCCACGCGGATTTGATGATATCCGGATCGTAAATCGATTTTGGAAAATATGGTGGCCCCGTGTAACTCATCCATGAGTTCATCGATTGTGGGAATCGGAAATCTATCCTTGACCGTGACGGTGTTTAATGCACGGTAATCGACGCAAAAGCGCCACGAACCGTCCTTTTTTTTCACCAATAAGACCGGGGATGAAAAAGGACTTTGGCTTGGTCGTATTATGCCATCGTTCAACATCTCTGTGATCAACTGTGTCATGATTTGTTTCTGAAAATGTGGATAACGGTATGGTCTAACGTTGACCGGTTCGGGGTTAATGAGAGGAATGTGGTGGTCATGGTATCGGGTTAGTGGTAAACTGTGTGGAATGGCGAAAACAGTGTGGAACATGTCCAAAAGTGATGTGATTTGGGGGTCATTGTGTTGATCGGTTGGTTGTGATTTGTTTGGTGGGTTATCCATGGAAATTGTGTGAATGGCGGCAATTGATTTGTGTTTAAGCAGGGTATGTAACGAGCTTGAAGATATTTGATGGGTACGTGGTTCGCCTTTTAACGTGCATGTGATCCCGTCTTTAACAAATGACATCTGTGGGATCGAAAAGTCAGCAGAGACAATACCTAATGTACCTAGCCATGATATCCCCAAAACAATATCAGCCCCTTCGATTGGAAGCACAAAAAAAGGAATTGTGAATTTTGACTTTTGGAGTTGGATGGTGACATCTGGACAGTAATCCGAACATTGAATAAATTCTCCGTTTCCCACCATAACTCTAAATGGTTCTAACGGCGTGGTGGGTAAGTTTAGGTGTTTGGAGATTCGTGGTTGCACAATGTTGTGTGTGCTGCCACAATCGATCAACACTGTGACTGGGTATGCGTTGATGAAACCGGTTACCCTTAGGGTTTGTGAGGAAGACATACCGAAATAAGCGGCGGCGGACAAGGACCACAACTGTGGTTCGTCGACCTGTTGAACGATGTCGTTTGAATCCGGCAAGGGTTGTTGATCGTCGTTATCAACAATTATAAGGAACTGTGGTGGCGAGCATTTGTGACCGGGTACGAATTTTTCTGGGCAACGAAAGCAAAGGCCGTCCTTCCGGCGTTGTTGGAGTGCTTCAGGAGATAATTTTGTGAACGGCAAGGGTTTTGGTGAGGCGGATAGTGGACGTGAATCAGTGAAGGAGGGTTTTGGTGAGGCAAGGTTGTTTGTCGATGGTTTAGGTGTATATGGGCTTTTAGGTTTGTTTTGTTGGGCTAGTTTGTCTTCTATGAGTTGAGCTAGACCATAAGCTTCATGAAGTGTTGTGGGCTTAAGTATAGATAATTCAGTTTGGATCTCCGATTTAAGGCCCGAAATAAAACAATTTTTTAGGGTGTGTGGTGATAACCCAGTAACTCGATTGCTTAACGTTTCGAATTCAGTTTGGTAGGATCTTACGGTGGTTGTCTGGTGTAGTTTCAAGAGAGCAGCTTCGTGGTTCTCGAATGAAGAAGGACCGAAGCGGAGTTCAACCTGTCGTTTGAACGTGTCCCATGTTTCGAGGAGACGGTTGCTATCTAAATGTTGGTACCATGCAAGAGCTTCGCCGGAGACGTGGAATGCAACCAGAGCGAGCCTTTCTTCCGGTGGAATGTTGTAATACGAAAAAAAACTTTCTGCTTGAAAGATCCACCCGAGAGGGTTTGTGCCATCGAAGGAGTGAAGGGTGATTTTTGGTGGTCGAGGGTTATGTGTATAGGAAGATGAGGATGAAATATTGGTTTCTTTGATTTTCGGAATTTTTATGTGTGGGGTCTTGTTGACATCGTTGGATAAGTTGTCGGACAGGGATGTGATATGTGTGACCAGATTGGCCGTCGTGGCGGTTTGAGAATCGATTTTTGTGGTTAAGGATTTCGTAGCTTCTATCAAAGCTGTCATTTGAGTTGTATTACGTTCGGCAGCGGCATTGGTGGCGGAAATGAGTTGTGTGAGGAGATCGGTGATTGGTGGTGGTGTGTCGTCACCGGTGGGTTCCCGGCGAGGTGGCATAGCGGTGGATGAGTGAGGAATGAAAGCACCAAATGATGGCACTCAAATTGTGACGTGAAGGGGAGGGAGAGAGAGCAGAAAGTTAAGAGATATATTTGGAGCAATTTTCTTCTATATCCTTCAAATGTCAAAATACAAGAAACTTAAACATGCTGAGAATGTGGGTTCATCACCCATATTCCTTATTTTATGCAACTATCCTAAACATGCAATAACTTCCCTAATCATGCAATTGACTAGTTCAACTAAAAGGAAAATAACAATGCAGTAATAAAACGTGGAATCATGCAAACTTGTGAATCAATCCATGTATCTTGTGGGCTTCCGGATCTCTCTGATGGGCCTGGCCCGCTGCTGAATTGGTGAAGTTGGTGGGCTTAAAGGTTGGGCCGTATCATAGACTGTAACAATTTACATTAAATGATGGCAAACTGTAACAAATGACAAGCTACCATAAGTCAAATTAAAACAAATGGCAAACTTTAACAAAGTCATTAATCAGGTCAGCGGGCCAGTTATTTGCCTCAACCCTAACCAATTTATATTTGAATCGGTATTATGTTAGGTTTCGTATCAAGTCAAAGATTACCACCTTAAACTATCTACTCAAGTTGTATACACGGATATACCTATGAGGGATCTGACATATGTGGTATTATGTTACCTACAGAAATAATAACTTATACTAATATGTAGGAAACTCAAGCTTGATGAAAATGTTGCAAACATTTGGCCAGAATTCGGTACAAACGGAAAAGATCAAATAAAGGTTTTCCTTATCCCGTATATTCTTTAATTTTCGATCTTTGTAAGAGTCTTCCCATTTGCCTTTTGAAATTGGTTATAATCAATCTTTTAAACCAACGAGTATCACTTAAGTGACACCGTTAACTAGCATGCACTCTTCTTTATCTTTTTCATTTTCTTCTCTTTGGTTTACCGATTATCAAGGACAACATTTTTATTTAAGGTTTCCTTTTCTCCCGCAGGTTAATCATATACTTAATCATACTGCTGGTCTACACAATGCTCTTGGAGACACTTATGAAAACGATCATCATACTTTATTATGTAATTGGGACGAGTGCCTGAAACGAATTGCTATGTTTGCACCCGAGACCGAACCTGGTCGTGAAATGGTGTATCATTATCTATCGTACGGTTGGCTATGTGGTGGAATTATTGAGGTACTTTTTCACACATCTCTTTATGTTATTTTTGTAAATTTATTTGACACGTGCCAATATGTAGTTTAGTACCTTGAGTTTGTATCATTATTTTATTTACTACCCTGAACTATTAAAGTTGCAAAGTTGCAGTGTGATACCATGAACTTGACAATATAGTTAATTATATACTATGACTCACTAATTTGGACTTATTTCTCACGTGATTTGTTTTTAATAACAATATATTGTGATGATCGTATATAAATAAATCCGTGAAAAGCTCTAACGAAAGTAAGTAAAGTAAGAAAATATGATAAATAAATGAGTCAGCGTACTCAATCGGCCATTTTATCAAATTCAAGGTAAAATATTGTTGTCCCTTTAATAGTTTAGAGTAGCAGAGAAAACTAGTAAGCAAGTCCATGATAATAAAATGCATTTTTGACCATATATTTATAATAATAATAACAATAAATAAATACAAAAACTTAGATAGGGATCTAGCACTGAAGCTCGAATATATTGATCTCAAAGGAGTTGGAACAAGTCAATACAAAATCGACCTTTTTTAGTATTTCATTGACGGGTACGCTTTTGAATGTGCAGCATGCATCAGGGAAGAAGTTTCAGGACGTTCTCAAGGAAGCTTTTGTTCTCCCACTTAACGTCGAAGGGGAATTTTATATAGGGATTCCTCCCGGTACGATCACCCTTAAAATTCACTTTCGCACAATGTTTTAAAAACCAATTTTTACATTTAGTCGGCCAATGTCGTAAATACGGTTAAACCGTTCATAGCAGATTAGCCGGCCGGTTGAACATGATGATAGTATTATTTAGTATTTATAATGCAGTAATTATCTTAATTGTGTACAAATGCAAATAAAAAAATAAGGTAGAAAATACAAAACAAATACTATAGAAAATCTTTTATTTTTCCAAAACATATCTTATAAATAAGTTTATCAAGTTTTTAGTTTCAAAACCTATATAAAAAATCCATATGTTTATTTTATTTATCTAATTCTTTTAGAAAAACCGGTTTTGTCTGTCTCGGTCGGGTTTTTATGTCCAATCAGTCGTTTCCAATCGAGCTATAAACATTAATCTATCCGACTCATTCCGGCCAATTATCTCTTCTCTCTTACTTCACAGCCTATTTTCCCATTAGAGTTGCGTTCAAAGAGGTCCATCATTTTTACGAAGTCCCGAAGAACAAATCTCAACCATTGATCAATAAAATATAATAGTCAAGATTAATCACATATTTTGTACATTGAGGGTATTTTGGTCATTTTAAAAAAAATATTTTTTTTATATTTTTTTATACTACCATCTGTATCAAAATAATGATACACTTTCTACTTAGGAGTGGAACAAAATAAGTGATACACTTTTATAACTTACCTTATTTGGTAAAAGAGTGGACTCTATCTCCATTAACTATCTACTTTAATAAAAAGAAAGTACTCTTTTACCCTTACTTTTACTTTTAAACATCATTAATATCACCTTATTCAAAAGAAGTGGGACTCATTCTCCACTAACTATCAACTTTAATTTATCCTAAACCACTTTTTAATTTTTTGCCTCAAAAACTGTGTTTCTCAAATGTATCACATATTTTGATACGGAGGTAGTATTTTTTATTTTTTATTCTAAAATTATTAATTTTTTATTTATTAATTTTTTATTTTTTTAAAAGAAATTTCATTAATAACTTATAATGTGATTGCATACTAAATCATATGTGAGATTGCCTATTGGAATCACATGTGATTGAACTAAAATATCAAATATGATTAAGTATACAATCACATGTGATTTTACACTAAAATCACATATGATTAAATACTACACGTAATTATCAAATAAATATTATTTTTTAACGAAAAAATAATAAAAAATTTAACAATTTAAAAATTTAAAATAAAATATAAATTATAAAAAAATTTAATTTTTTTAAAGTGTCAAATGACGAAAATACCCCTTCATGTATAAAATATGTGATTAATCCTGATCATTAGATCTTATTAATCAATGACTAAGATTTGTTCCTCGGGATTTCGTAAAAATAATGAACCTCTTTAAACGTTTTCTCTTTCCCATTAATACATTTTTGGTAATTTTATAATTTTCTTATATAAGCTAAACGGAACGTACGCTTTATTTACTAAATGCTTATTAAGCTTAAGCCTTTTTTTCCCGAACACCCTCAAAGGTTAAGTAACTCTAGTAGAACAATATTCAAACTTGGTTATTATTTAATAATTCAAACTAGTAATTAAGAAATTTAACATTCACACTCATTTTAGGTGTGGAATCTCGTCTAGCGACTGTTGCTTTAGATGCAAACGAACACAGTAAGTTTGCCGATATGTTAGAAAACGCTCCCATGATTCCTTCCGCATTCTCGATCAACATGCTTTCCAGCCTTGCTGCATCATCTAACATCCTCAACGTTCGCCGTGCCATAGTCCCTGCCGTCAACGGACACTTCTCAGCCCGTGCACTGGCCCGCTACTATGCCGCCTTAGTGGCCGGCGGTGTGGTCCGGCCACTCGGAAGCCACACTCACAATCCCACATCCCCTTCCCAGAAAATTGACCAAGTCAACACTAATTTATTCACAACCCCTAAAACGAAAATTCACGACGCTTTCTTGGGAAGTGGAGATTATAAGGATTTGATTTCTCCAAATGGGATGTTCGGGCTCGGGTTTCAAAAGGTGAACGCAACCGATGGTTCGGTAATTGGGTTTGGTCACGCGGGATTTGGTGGATCTACTGGATACTGTGACATAAACAACGGTTTTGCGATTGCTGTGACCCTAAACAAGCTAACTACCGGGTCTATGACCGCCGACATTATCCGTTTTGTTTGTTTGGAACTTGGTCTTCCTGTACCAGAAGACTATGCTGGATTGAAGGAGTTTATTGAGAAACCAGAGATCAATTAGAATTTAGAGGGGTTTGATCTACACCTTTTCATACAATTAAATAACGTGTGGGGTATTACTTTACGATATATATGTAATCTTGCCGAAAACACGAAGTAAAACTATTTAGCATAAATGTGCCAATATGTATGATGGATGTCAAGATCTGGTCCGATGAATACTACATAAACTACGAAGAAAAAGCAAAAAAAAAAAAAAAAAAAAAAAAAAAAAAAAAACGAGATAGCCGACGGGTGTTTTCTAAGACAACAAACCCTTTCGTTTTATGTTCATTGTTCAAACAGGATTATGATCATCCAAAGGCCATATATCAGATACACAACTTCCAGCATCACTATTGTTCATACCGTTCTTGCCATTACCATAAAAAATGTTGGTGTTGGTACCTGTTAGTAGGGGTGCCCAACGGGTCAACCCGACCCGACCCGGCTCTTATCGGGTCGGGTCCGTCGGGTTTGAGGTTAAAAAACTCTAACCCGAAACCCGACCCGATAAGGATTCGGGTTTGTCGGGTTCGGGTTGGTCGGGTTTCGGGTTTGTAGGGTTGACCCGATCGGGTTGGTCGGGTTACACTTGAGTTAGGAATTTTTGGTAAAAACTATAGAAATTATTTAATATATTGAATTTTATGAATATTTATTTACCACTTTTAATTGTTAATTGATTTTTATTGAATACTTTATCATATAATTTGATAATTAATTGATTTAATAGTAAAAATATGTTAATTTTTATAGGAAATAAAATACTTAAACTTTAATCGGGTCTAATCGGGTCAACCCGAACCCGATAAAGGTAAGAAATTATAACCCGAAACCCGACCCGATAACGAATCGGGTTGGTTGGGTCGGGTTTAAAAAACCCGATAATAACATGGAACCCGAATAGACCCGACCCGATAAGCGTAATCGGGTTCGGGTTCGGGTTAGGGTCGGGTAGGGTCAACCCTTTGGGCACCCCTACCTGTTAGGTACTAAATATATTGTAAAAGATAGTCTAGGGGGTATATTGAAACATTGTATAATAGTTTAGTTAAGATTAGGATTAGTCCTAATTAATCAAGGAATTAAGCCATGGTATATAATCCCAAGTGTAAGGCTTAATTCCTAACTTTTGCCATTAATCAAATCACACAATTCTGCAATTGTATACCTCCTTCTCTCTAGAATTTCTCTCTCTAAAAGCCCTAACTCTCTTCTTCATCTTTTCCACCAAAATCATCATCAAACCATCAAGTATGGATTGAATCAGTGTTTGTATGCTTTTCAATTGGTATCAGAGCATAATTTCATCTTGAAAACGATCCAAATCCATCACTTGGTGTTAAAAACAGAAGATCAAGAGGGTTTTTCAAGGTTTTTGAAGAAAAAGGGGTTTAAGATCAAAAATCGGATTTAAGGTACTATTTCTTGTTTTTATGGATTGAATAGCTTCCTTTTGTTGATATATTAAGCTTAGAATCGAGTTATGATCGAATCTAATCCATTCTGATGAAGAATTTGGATTTTTAGGAAAAACCATTAAAGCTTCAAAAACCCTTTAAATTCAAATTTTCGAATAGATCTAGGTTGTTTTTGAGTATTATAGTAGTAATGGATTGAAGGAAAAAGGTTTTGGGTCAGTTTGCTATAAGAATCAAAGAATTTGGGCAAGAAACGAGCGTTTTAGGATCAAATTAGTGGGTTTTTTCTGTTCTGTTCGTCACTGTTCTGCCAAGAAAGACTTCGGCCCGAGAACAGTAACAAGTTCGACCCGAACTTCTACCCAAACTTCGGCCCGAACTTCAACCCAAACTTCGGCCAGAACTTCAACCCAATCTTCGGCTCGAACTACAACCAAACTTCGGCCCGAACTTCTTTCAAAACTTCGGCCCGAACTTCTTTCAAAACTTCGGCCCGAACTTCTTTCAATATTCGACCCGAACTTCAATCGAACTTCGGCCCGAAGTTCTACAAAAGTCTTCGGCCCGAACTTCTTTTGTTTTTGTCAAACTTAATATTTGTGCAGTCGTTGTTCTTACCACTAAGAAATGACTTCCAAGGACGCCCTGTCCATTGGTTCAGACACAAAACCACCTGTTCTCTACCGAGGAGAATACGGTCAATGGAAGAAACGATTTCTCCATTTCATCCTGAGCCAACAAGCCGGTCCATATATTCTTGAATCCCTTACAACCGGACCCGCTAAGTTCAATCATGCAGTGGCTCCAGCCCCAAACACTGTACCAGCAATACCTGGAGGTGTGATCGAAATTCCCCCAGCGGAATACACCCAAGAGAAAAAGGATAGAGCTCGGGCTGATGTGTACGCACACTCCTATATGCTACAGGGCATAACAAATGAAATCTACAGCAGCCTTGATAGCTTCAGCACGGTGAAGGAGCTTTGGGATGAGATTCAAAAGCAAATGGAGGGTACCGACCTGGGTAATAAAGCAAAGATGGTTTCAACCCTAAACGCCTATGGTCAATTCAAAGCTACCCCAATGGAAGAACTGGAGCAAACCTATCTTAGATTCTTCAACATGCTCAATGATCTCCGAAAGAACAAACTCATCAAAGAGAAGCTTGAGATCAACATCAAATTTATCCAATCCCTACTACCGGAGTGGGAGATGTTTGGCAACAGTGCGATGCAGCACAAGGATTTGAGCTCCATAGATATTCATGAACTATATGAGTACCTACATCAAAACGAGCCTATGGTGAGAGGAATCGCCAAAACTAGGCAAGATACTACAGACACCCTGGCAATGTTGTCCAAACAAAATCTGGCTCTCAACAAAGGTATCAACGATGCAATGGTTGGAGCACAAACAAAAGAAGTGGTAAATGAAGAACAAGAATGGTCATCACCACGTACGGTTATGGTTGGAGAAACGCTGTGGTTGACCATTCTAGACATGGGTTGACCGTTGTACATTTGGGGTGTGGTTAAATGGTTCTGAAGAAGGTGGCTAAGGCTCGATGTTAGTGAGCCCCTAGCTAACATATCTTCAGCCAACTTCACCTATAAGTAAAAGAATTTAAGAAAATGTTATAGGAATTTCGAAATTAACTCTTTTAATTTATGGTTAAGGAAATAATTAAGATATCTTGGCTCTCAAGGCTTCCACATCTGACTTGAGCACTCGGTTAACTTCCTGAAATTGTCTCGAGCATAACTCTCAAACCGTAACACGGACAGACACCAAATTTACACAACAGCTAAACGACCCTTAGACCTATAATTCATCAGAAGGACTCTCAACATATTGGACATAAACTGACCTGCACAACCAAAACTTGAACAATAATAATAAACGACAATCCCGACACCTGATAGTCTCGGGTCACTGAGTCTTGGCTCGGAGACAATACCATCAACAATTACCCGATCAAATAATAACAAGACAATAACAGTTCAACTGATTAACTAAACCTGACTCTCAAATTAATCAAGGCCAAGGTCTCGGGTCCACCGCACGTAATCAAGGCCAAGGTCTCGGCTGCCCATGAGCCACACGTAACAACCAAACATTCAACCTCGGGTTGACACCTGACACTCCCGGGAAATATAAACGACACAATTAAATTATTTTGTTAATTAATTACCAACCGACCTATAAACGGTTGGAAAAAGTTGTGATAAATGATTTTTCACCAACTTTGGACCTATATAATTATATATATATGTGTTATATATAACTATTGATTGGTAGCTTTGTGTTCTCCTTTGTGAGAACTACGCAACGGTATATATAGCGTGTCCAAAGTAGAGTTGTGGTGAATGAGATATCGACTCTCAAAGTAGGGTGTGTGAAACAAGAAATCTCGGAAGTTGGGATGTTGGGATGTTGGGAGAGTATCCCACATTGGAAAATGATCAAACCATTTGTTGGTTTATAAGGTTGGAAGTACTGAGCTACATCACTGAGTTGCCCGAAATGACTTGAACGCGTGTACGCCCGAGCGACCTGCGGACAGGAATGCAGCTCCGAAATTCCGGGCTCGTGCGGGTCAATTTTAGCACCTCATCGACACTGCAGTTGTCTCGTACTGACTGTAACGACCCGAATTTTGTAAATAAAAATTGTACAAAAATATGTTAAATAAGGATAAATCGTTTAAAGAACGTAGGAATTGGTTTCGTGTCATTCGGACACCGTACGAGAAAGTTATGGGCGAAACCGGGTCGAGCCAAAGATTAAAAAGTGCAGCCTGGACTGCTGTGGGAGTTCACGGCGCGAACTATTGTTCGCGATCGTGAACTCGGTCCAGTGAATTGGGCCAATCATCGCGAAGTAGTTCCCGACCCGGTAACGATCGCGAACTGTGCGAGGCATGAAAGAGTTAGCGACGCTAACTAGTTCGCGATCGCGAACTCTGCCCGACACCAGCATTTAATTCGGGAAAACTTCATTTATGTCATTTTGAAACCCTAGTTTTCTCCTCTCTTTGGTGTGTGCGATTTTGGAGTTAAAGGGGCTGTTTGGAGCTCAATCTTCATCAAATCTTAGTGATTCTTGCTCCTAGTTGAAGATCTAAGGTAAATCTTCATCTCTCTTGTGTTATAAGTCTTAGATTCAAGTAGGGAAGCTTGAATCATAAACCCTAGTTATGGATTTGTTCATGAATGGTTAAATGGAAGTGAGATAACTTAGATCTATGGTATTTTAACAAGGAAAACGTGGTCATGTTATGGATACACGAAAATGTGGTGATTTATGAACTTAGGGTTTGGTAATTTTGGGGAAAATGGTGCTAGTAGTTAACTAGCCATGGATTATGTAGTTAGTATAGATGATTAATGCAAACCATTGTATTGGTTTTGATAATAGGTTATCGGTTGGAAGATTTGAGGCATTCAAATCTTGAGAAGTGATATTGGTGTTCAAGAAACACAACATTTGGATAAGCTTGGCTAAGGTGAGTACATGTCACTTTGAAACTGGGTACATAGCTAGTAAATGTTTTTATGATCTAATGATTTTGTCGAGTCTTTAAGTAATTTAGTCATTTATGTGATTTATGATGAATTGCTTGATTGATACGAAATGATTGATTTATTGAGAAATGATGGAGCTATAAGCTCATAACGATAAAAGACAAGTAATGATGATGATGATGATGATGATGATGATGATGATGATGTCCCTAGGGCTGTAGTAGATTGGAGGCATTCCGGTTACTACGGTACCTTAAGGTTAGTGGTAGATTGGAGGCATTCCGATTACCCAATACCTATGAGTCCCGGTAGATTGGAGGCATTCCGATTACCGTGGTAATGATGGTCTTGATAGATTGGAGGCATTCCGATTATCTTGACATTGGCCAATGATGAAAGTGATAAAGTGACCCAAAACAAACTTAGTAATATTATTTTAAGATTAAATGATATTATTTGACTAAATGTTTATCGGGTCTAAAACCCATGTATCTCACGAGGCAATTTTGTCTCACGTACTATGTTTGTGTTTTTGCTATGTACTCAGGTTCGGGATCGAAGATCTAGGAGGCCCGTTTAGAAGAGGCCTTGTTGAGATTAGCTCGGTGTTGATGATTAGAGTCCTTATCCTATGGTTAAGATATAATTTGTAACACCGTTTTTGTAAACTCTGATAATCTCGAACAAGAAACCTTTTCGTTTTTGTAAAACCGACGTTTGATGATTGATACAATATTATGTATTTTTGGATTAAATGATCTTTAAATGTTGTTTTGAAAATTGAGGTGTTACACTGACCTCCTCAATATTATGTATTTTTGGACGAGAGGTCCCGGATTGTTAGGTATGCTAATGGACTCCCGTGGGAGTATGAGTTGGAAGTTAAAAGGGCCGCCACACTCGATGAGGCTATCGGTGCGGCGAGGAATGTGGAGGAGGTTGGCCGAAGAAAGATCAATGAAAGGCCAAAGTTTGAAAAGAGAAAGTTTGAAGGAAGCTCGGGGTCGGTGAAGAAGGGAAAGTTCATTCCGACCTTCTCTAGGCAAGCAAGTGTGGGTATTTGTAAGAAGTGTGGCAAGGACCACAAGGGGGAATGTTTGGCGGATTCAAAATCATGTTTCAAATGTGGAAGACCGGGGCATATGGCAAGGGATTGCCGGGCCAAACCGTTGGATGAAATCGAGTGCTATTCGTGCCATGAAAAAGGGCACTATAGCAATGCATGCCCGAAGAAGGGAAGTGAGACCATGGTGTCAACCGCTCAAAAGAAAGCGGAGCCGACAAAGGTCAAGGGACGGTCCTTCCAACTTACCCGAGATGAAGCCAAAGAAGCCCACGATGTCGTTTCAGGTACCCTACTCGTAAATTCTATTCCCGCCCGGATATTATTTGACTCGGGTGCTACTTATTCGTTTGTGTCACATGATTTTGTTGTGATGTTGAATGTGCCGTTAGAACTCCTTGATGAAATTTATGATATAGAAATTGCGGATGGTAAAACCTCCATAGTTCAACATATGTGTCGAAATTGTGAATTGGAAATAGATGGGAGGAAGTTTAAGGTGAACTTATTACCCATGGAAATTGCGGGTTTTGATATAGTTATAGGTATGGATTGGTTGGGTGAGAATCAAGAAAAGATTTTATGTGGGAAGAAGATAGTCTCGATTAGGACTCCCGACAATGAAAAAGTTTATGTGTATGGTGAGTGACGACACCATCTACCATGTCTTATGACCGCGGTTAAAGCTAGGAAATGTTTAGCCAAAGGATGTTCGTCCTTTTTAGCATATGTGTTAGATGGAAGGAAAGAGAAGAAGACGGTGGAAAATGTAAAAGTGATTCGGGATTTTCCCGAGGTATTTCCCGACGATCTACCGGGATTGCCACCGGAGAGGCAAGTAGAATTCCGTATTGATTTAGTTCCGGGAGCGACGCCGATAGCTCGTGCTCCATACCGTTTGGCTCCCACCGAAATGCGGGAATTGATGTCCCAGTTGCAAGAGTTACTCGACAAAGGATTTATTCGTCCTAGCTCGTCTCCATGGGGTGCGCCCGTATTGTTTGTTAAGAAGAAAGACGGTTCAATGAGAATGTGCATTGACTACCGAGAGTTGAACAAGATGACTATTAGGAACCGGTACCCATTGCCTAGAATCGACGACTTGTTTGATCAACTTCAAGGTGCCGACTATTTCTCGAAGATCGATTTGAGATTGGGTTACCATCAAGTTCGAGTGAAAGAAGGAGATACCAAAAAGACGGCGTTTCGTACACGTTATGGGCATTACGAGTTTTTGGTGATGCCATTTGGGTTGACTAATGCACCGGCCATTTTTATGGATCTTATGAATCGGGTTTGCAAACCATTCCTCGACAAGTTCCTTATCGTATTTATTGACGATATTCTTATTTACTCAAAAACCGAAGAAGAACACGAGAGCCACCTAAGGCAAACGTTAGAAGTGCTACAACGAGAGAAATTGTATGCTAAGTTTTCTAAGTGTGAATTTTGGATTCGGGAAGTCCAATTCCTTGGTCATGTCGTGTCCCGAGAAGGAATAAAAGTTGACCCGTCGAAGATTGAAGCGGTTATGAAGTGGGAACCGCCACGAACTCCAACCGAAGTGAGACGTTTTCTCGGCCTTGCCGGATATTACCGTCGATTTATTCAAGACTTTTCTCGAGTGGCGACACCACTCACATTGTTGACCCGAAAGAGTAGTGAGTTCGTGTGGGGAGAAAAACAAGAAAATGCATTTGCCATATTAAAGGAAAAATTGTGTAACGCCCCGGTTCTCACGTTACCCGAAGGGATGGAAGACTTTGTCGTGTATAGTGATGCTTCACATAAAGGTTTGGGTTGTGTTTTGATGAAACGGGGGAAAGTGATTGCTTACGCCTCGAGACAACTAAAGAATGCGGAAGAAAGGTACACGACTCACGATTTAGAGTTGGCGGCCATAGTTTTCGCTTTAAAGTTATGGAGACACTACCTTTATGGTACAAGGTGTACGTTGTACACGGATCACAAAAGTCTTCAATACGTTTTCACTCAAAAAGACCTAAATATGAGGCAAAGAAGATGGATCGAATTGATACAAGATTATGATTGTGAAATTGTCTATCATGTGGGGAAGGCCAACGTGGTAGCCGACGCCTTAAGCCGAAAAGTGTATGAAAAGCCGATAAAGGGAAAGCTAACACGTATTGAAGTAGTCTCAAGTATAGTAGAGCGAATCAAGAATGCCCAACGGGAAGTGATGGAAAAAGATGAGTTAAGGCAAGAACGTTTGGGAAAGAACCAACATTTTGTGGAAAATAAGCAAGGGTTGAAAACCGTGGGTGGTCGAATTTGGGTTCCCAAGTTCGGGGGTACCCGAAAGGAGTTACTAAACGATGTTCATAAGTCTAAGTATTCGATCCACCCGGGAAGTACAAAAACGTATCAAGATATGAAGAAGATGTATTGGTGGCCCGGGATGAAGGCAAGAGTGTCAAAATATATTTCTAAGTGTGCCACGTGTGCACAAGTAAAAGCCGAGCATCAAGTACCATACGGGGTAGCTCGATCGTTACAAATCCCGGCCGGAAAATGGGATGATATAACAATGGATTTTATTGTTGGATTGCCAAAGACGAGCAAGAACCACGACGCCATTTGGGTCATAGTCGACCGGTTGACCAAAAGTGCATTATTCTTGGCAATTCGGGAAAACATGCCACTTGAGAAGTTGGCAAAGTTGTATGTGGATGAAGTGGTGAGACTTCATGGAGTCCCGTTGTCGATTGTGTCCGATAGAGACGCGAGGTTTACCTCGAGATTTTGGAGATCGTTGCAAGAGGAGTTGGGAACGAAATTGCGGTTGAGTACGGCTTACCACCCGCAAACCGATGGTCAAAGTGAAAGAACTATTCAAACGGTTGAAGATATGCTAAGATCGTGTGTGCTAGATTTTGGGGGTAAATGGGATGAACATTTACCGTTAGTTGAGTTCTCCTACAACAATAGTTACCAATCGACTGTTAAAATGCCGCCTTATGAGGCGTTGTATGGAAGGAAATGTAGAACTCCATCGTGTTGGCTCGAAGCGGGTGAGACGAAACTCACGGGTCCCGAGATTGTGAGGTTGACCAATGAAAAGATTGGGATAATCCAAACCAATATGAAAATCGCCCAAGATCGACAAAGAAGTTACTCGGGATTGAAAAAGAGACCGTATGATTTGAATGTTGGAGACATGGTGATGTTGAAAGTATCGCCTTGGAAAGGAGTAATGCGGTTTGGTAAGAAAGGCAAACTGAGCCCAAGGTATGTTGGCCCGTTTAAGATTTTGAAACGGGTCGGTTTGCAAGCTTTCAAGTTAGAACTCCCACCCGAACTTCAAGGTGTTCACGATACGTTTCATGTAAGTTATTTGAAGAAGTTCGTGGGTGAAGTTGAAAATATAATTCCATTGCAAGAGTTGCGGGTTGATGCCCCGAACCGGTTGATAGAAGAACCCGAAGCCATATTAGAGACAAAGACCAATAAACTTAGAAATAAAGAGATTGAGTTGGTGTTGGTCAAGTGGAAGCATTCCCTTGGACCGAACTTGACTTGGGAAGTCAAGGATGAGATTCGGAAAAGATACCCGAACTTCGTGAACTATGATGAGATTCCGAGGACGGAATCTCCTTAAGGGGTAGATAGTTGTAACGACCCAAATTTTGTAAATAAAAATTGTACAAAAATATGTTAAATAAGGATAAATCGTTTAAAGAACGTAGGAATTGGTTTCGTGTCATTCGGACACCATACGAGAAAGTTATGGGCGAAACCGGGTCGAGCCAAAGATTAAAAAGTGCAGCCTGGACTGCTGTGGGAGTTCACGGCGCGAACTATTGTTCGCGATCGTGAACTCGGTCCAGCGAATTGGGCCAATCGTCGCGAAGTAGTTCCCGACCCGGTAACGATCGCGAACTGTGCGAGGCATGAAAGAGTTAGCGACGCGAACTAGTTCGCGATCGCGAACTCTGCCCGACACCAGCATTTAATTCGGGAAAACTTCATTTATGTCATTTTGAAACCCTAGTTTTCTCCTCTCTTTGGTGTGTGCGATTTTGGAGTTCAAGGGGCTGTTTGGAGCTCAATCTTCATCAAATCTTAGTGATTCTTGCTCCTAGTTGAAGATCTAAGGTAAATCTTCATCTCTCTTGTGTTATAAGTCTTAGATTCAAGTAGGGAAGCTTGAATCATAAAGCCTAGTTATGGATTTGTTCATGAATGGTTAAATGGAAGTGAGATAACTTAGATCTATGGTATTTTAACAAGGAAAACGTGGTCATGTTATGGATACACGAAAATGTGGTGATTTATGAACTTAGGGTTTGGTAATTTTGGGGAAAATGGTGCTAGTAGTTAACTAGCCATGGATTATGTAGTTAGTATAGATGATTAATGCAAACCATTGTATTGGTTTTGATAATAGGTTATCGGTTGGAAGATTTGAGGCATTCAAATCTTGAGAAGTGATATTGGTGTTCAAGAAACACAACATTTGGATAAGCTTGGCTAAGGTGAGTACATGTGACTTTGAAACTGGGTACATAGCTAGTAAATGTTTTTATGATCTAATGATTTTGTCGAGTCTTTAAGTAATTTAGTCATTTATGTGATTTATGATGAATTGCTTGATTGATAACGAAATGATTGATTTATTGAGAAATGATGGAACTATAAGCTCATAACGATAAAAGACAAGTAATGATGATGATGATGATGATGATGATGATGATGATGATGTCCCTAGGGCTGTTGTAGATTGGAGGCATTCCGGTTACTACGGTACCTTAAGGTTAGTGGTAGATTGGAGGCATTCCGATTACCCAATACCTATGAGTCCCGGTAGATTGGAGGCATTCCGATTACCGTGGTAATGATGGTCTTGATAGATTGGAGGCATTCCGATTATCTTGACATTGGCCAATGATGAAAGTGATAAAGTGACCCAAAACAAACTTAGTAATATTATTTTAAGATTAAATGATATTATTTGACTAAATGTTTATCGGGTCTAAAACCCATGTATCTCACGAGGCAATTTTGTCTCACGTACTATGTTTGTGTTTTTGCTATGTTCTCAGGTTCGGGATCGAAGATCTAGGAGGCCCGTTTAGAAGAGGCCTTGTTGAGATTAGCTTGGTGTTGATGATTAGAGTCCTTATCCTATGGTTAAGATATAATTTGTAACACCGTTTTTGTAAACTCTGATAATCTCGAACAAGAAACCTTTTCGTTTTTGTAAAACCGACGTTTGATGATTGATACAATATTATGTATTTTTGGATTAAATGATATTTAAATGTTGTTTTGAAAATTGAGGTGTTACACTGACCTCCTCAGTACTGATTTTTTTCTGAACTGATCAATACCGTCCTCCTTGCACTGAGTGTTCGACGTGTACTGCGCTGCAGTACTGACCTGCGCTGGCTGCACTTAGCTGCAGTCTGATACTGACCTGCGCAGCTGCTGTCCAATACTGATCTGCTGCGCAAACTGCAGTACTGAGGTGTTGCACTGACTTTCAATACTGACCTGTTGCACTGAGTTTGTATAATGAGTTCTTGGAATGAGTTCGTATACTGACCGGAAGGACTGAGCAGAACAGTTACCAAAATTCTGCAATTAGTGCAGATTACTGTTTTGATTTCTTGTTTAATAGAATTGAATGCATTTAATGTTTTGATTAAACATTACTTGGCATTCTACACTATAAATAGAGACATTGGGTCTCATTTGTAGACACACCTTTCCACATTTCTCTTGTAAATCACAGCTTTCTCTCCTAGAAAATACTCTCAATCTTGATAAATATTCTGGCTTGGATTATATCCGGTAGTGTAAAACTACTCGGTTGTTTTACCCTGGGAAATAGACAACGAATCTATTTTAAGGGGATCGTGTATTTCACGAGACTCAACCAAAACCTTGTACTTGTTTGTTCTATTTAGTTTGTTTCAATCTTTTGTAAACGAATTCGTCAATTTCCCTTATTGTAATTGTATTTTATTTAATGAAAATTGGTATTAGCTCCTACATAAACATCTACTCTACTTCTACTACTATAAGAAAACAAACCCCTTAAATGCCATGTGGCCTATCTTAGAGCTCAATATGACACGTGGCAGCTCCTCTAATTTTCCAGCATTTAATTTTAATTTTCCAGCAATATAAATACGATTTTAAATTTTAAACGTGCATGAGGTATTTTCGGAAACATGATTTGCAGTGATTTTAAATATAAAGGAGGTATTTACGGAAACCAACTCTTATTTGCAGCGACTTTAAATATAAAGAACGTATTTTCGGAAACCAACTACTATACAATATACCATTTAAAAAGGTCCACTAATACCTTAATTTACCGAAATAAGCCATAATATTTTCAAATACATTATTGTTTCCTTGCAATTATATACTTACCATGTTAAATTTTTCGAAACCCATACTGCCAATAGCCATGATTCACAGATACCACTTAATATTTACACTGCGGTTATAAACTTACCATGTTACTATTTTTTCAAATTAAACATTTATTATTATTATTATTATTATTATTATTATTATAATAATAATAATAATAATTATTATTATTATTGTTATTTTCAGCATTTGAATATTATTGATAATATGCCAGCCATTAATTTATGAAAAAAATATCACCTTTCACAACCCACGTAATGACCGATATAAAATTAAGAAATTTTAGTAACTGATCTTGAGATTTAAACAATGAATGCATATTACCATCGAATCTAATTTAAAAATAGTAAAGACATACATAAACCGAAATTACCTGGTATGTACCATTCTTTCCCGCCTACAACATTAATTGTTTTAAATTTTAGTCCCA
The DNA here is from genome assembly GCA_963853835.1 of Calendula officinalis. Taxonomy (NCBI): domain Eukaryota; kingdom Viridiplantae; phylum Streptophyta; class Magnoliopsida; order Asterales; family Asteraceae; genus Calendula; species Calendula officinalis. The sequence goes on from OY970821.1 coordinate 40,520,441, forward strand.
TGATTTGAAACGTCCTGCAACATTTGCAACATTAGCAACATCGCCGAGAGGATGAAGATGTTAGGACCATTTATGTAATAGATTTTGACCTTTAAGTCCGTTAGTTAACTTTTCCTTTGTTAAATGGTAGGAGTATATATTGAGGTAGTTTGACTTTTCAATGTAAGCTTTCCCACACTTTGCTGAAATACAGATTCTGAAAGTTTCATCTCCATCGTTTCTCTCTCAATCTCACACACTCAATACACCAAGAACACACACACTTGATCTTCAATTTCTCATCTAAACATCATGGATTAACTTGATTTTAGCTTCATTCGATCTCTCATTTGGTATCAGAGTGAAATCTCTCTGCGAGAAGATCCAAATTCGAGCTAAAATGATCAAGATCTGAGAAAATTTGAAGAAAAGTTCGTTCGTCACTTGAAATTTAATGTTGTAAATGTTTTGTTCAATTTGAAGATTTGATTGAAGAATCATGTTTCTCCTTCATTTCTAAGCAGAATAGAACCAAAATTCGATCCATTCCGTCAACAAATCACTTCAATTTCGTGATTTTTGTGAAAAAGTGAAAAAGTTCGAAAACTACTGAAAATCGAAGAATTGAAGCTGTTGGGTTATGAATTGAAGAAGGTGATCAGATCAAAGTGTTAGCAATTAGATTTCGAGCAATTAGCAAAAAGAATCAATGAAATCGGTCAAGTTTTGCTCAAAATCGGATCAGAAAGTTGAAGAAAAAGTACGTACCGTGGTGCGTAAAGTGTTCGAGCTCAACGACACGAAGAACAAGTTCGGCCACTTGTAGTTCGGCCCAAGTTCAGCCCGAAGTAAGTTGTTCGACCCGAGCTTTATTTTATAAGTACTTCGGCCCGAGGATTTCTAAGTTTGGCCCAACTTTGGCTTAAACAATTTCAGCCCGAATTACTAATCCTCGGCCCACTTGAAGTTCGGCCCGAACTTCATAGAGTTCGGCCCATACCGAACTTAAGTCCAATTCCAACAAGTTCGGCTCTCATCCAAGTTCGGTATCAATGTTCGGTATCCATCGACAATTTCAATTTTAATCAACAACTTCGGATTAACAGAATTAAATCAACAAATCTGTAATCTTGTTTCAACATTCAATATCATCCATCATCATCGATTCAACAATCAATCAATCAAACATTTATGATCTCATCTTCTTGCTTCGATCTGCCAATATGTTCAATCACTGTGTTCGGCTCATATGAGAGTTCGGCTTACTATTGATTTTCAAATCTGAACAATTGATTTCCAACCAAGATAGATTACGATATTGCTTCACCATTACAATCAACAACTAAATCATTGCTTCAGAATTGTTCGGCAATTTCACAATCAAAATTAAAAAGTTCGGTTCATCCAAATTCAAAAAGAGTTCGACACATTGATCAATTCACCGAACCACGCTCAATAAACGATTTCACAGAATCAATCGATCTCAACCAGAATGATTTCAACAAGAACGATTTCAATCAAATTTGTTGATTCTGACTTCGGCTTCTAGGATCTGTTCGTATATGTTCGGCTTCTAGGATTTGTTGTTCGTCTTGTTGGTCTCGGTTATTAGACCTACAGGCCCAAACACCTTTAAGCCCAATCTTAATATTTTGAAATACTCGTCAAAATTTACAAACTTCAATCTTCGGTTCTGATGTGTAAAATCTAGTTATAAAATAATCACCTAAAATACACCTTTCCTAGATTACCACACTCTTAGGCAAGTATGACCTAATCGTGAGCAATATAGTTTAGGTAAGTAAATCCGGGTTTATTCGTCTCCACAGGGAACAATTAAGCTGATTATGTAATATAAAACTAATTAATTAAACTGAACGAATAATAGAAAAGGGTTTTCATTTGGGATATCTTTATTTGCAAACTGAATAATAAAACTAAAATTTATTATTTAAAATAAACAATTGATCGAAAATGACGAAGAAGTGTTTCAATATTAAGGAGTATATTCACTATGACTCGAATCCGTCTAGGTATAGGTTTGGTTTTAAAGTACCGATTTAATTCATGTTCTAGGAGTTTAAGGAACTAGATTTCTCTCAAAACCTTACAATGAATCTAATATGATCTCTAGGAATTTCTTCTCAAGAAATCTATTTAAATCCACACTCCTGCTTATTACTTCTAACTAGGCCCGGCATTCCGAGACCTTCTAATCCTAGGAATTTCTTCTCTAAAGATCAGACTTTTAGTTTCACCTAGGTTATTGGTATCAAATCTCGGACCCCTATTTCTAGTGGGTCGCTGACTAGGTCAAAAGTATGAAAAGTCAGGGGAATTACTAGATCAATTCAATGTTGTCAATATTTAGCCAATCAATTAATAAACAGATTCAATAATGCAAAATTAGAGGTTTAACAAAAAGGTTCTTTGTTAAAAATATAAGTATTCAAACATTTATCATCAAATCCTAAGAATATCCAAACCTAAAACCCTAACTTCATCTAATCATAGCGAATATATGATGATTAGCACATAGACATGCTAAAAATTATCAAGCAAACGTAAAGAAATATAAACATAAACATAATGATAATCAAAAGTGATAGAAAACCAATGTTTAAGCCTTGAAATCTTGATCTTGAGTGCTCCTTTGGTATTTTTCGGCTGCCTTTCGAAATTAGGTCAAAAAGTTCTGAATCAGATCTGCAAATTCGCTTAAATAGGTGTCAGATCGCACAAAATCGCGTCGCTAAGTGCTCGATAGCGTCGCTATTTTCGAATCCCGCCATTTTTCGCGCCGCTATCTAAAAGATAGCGGCGCTATCTCCTCTTTGTGACATCAAACAGCGACTCATTTTAGCGTTTTGGACTGAAATAGCGACGGAGATAGCGACATAGATAGCGGCGCTATCCATAGATAGCGGCGCTATCTCTTGAATTTCTGCATTTCTTCATTTCTTGAATCGTTTTGACCCGTTTTTGTTACTTTTTCTTCTATAGCCTGAAAAACATAATGGAAACTACAATTTGAGTGATAACATCATATTCTAATCGATAAACACATATAAAAATAGGTATATTGGCAGATAAAAGTATGTATAAATCTGCCAATATCAACATGCCCACACTTGAACTTTGATTGTCCTCAAGCAAATCATCATTAAAAAAATATTCAATCAGATAGATAAATTATACTGTGACACGTAATCTCAAATTATTCAAAGAACATAACAATTTTTCAGAACCTAGTCCATTTAGCAGTTAAAATTTTCCACTATATTTTATGCCCAAGTTTGTGTAAGAAATTTAGCTAACTTTTCACAAATCTAATCAAATTTTTAACTATGCTAAGTATACTACTTTTAACTTAGATCCCCATTCATTCTTGCATAACCTATAAACACCATCTTTATGAAAATTACCCAATTAGTTAGGTTAAAAGAAGAAAAATTAGTTTATTTATTCATTTCACAGCTTAATTGCTCTATTTCTTCATGCTTTGCATGTTTATTTATTTTATTTGATTTTTAATTTCTTTTATTACATGCTTTGCACGTTTATTAATTTATTTACTTATTTTGTTTGGAAGAGAGAACCACAACTTTCATTGAGCACCCGCGTAAAAGACTTTCAGCCAACATATCCAGATCAGTTGACCTTAGTATGCTAGGTTTAAAGGACCCCGCGAGCTTACTTGTCGGGAACCCAAGGTCGGCTAATTATTCTCCCTAAGTATTTAATTATGTATTTATTCAAGAATCGATTCGAACCTCAGCTTACATTGTGAACCCGCGTAAAAGACTTTCGACCAACATGTCCATATCAGTTGACCTTAGAATGCTAGGTTTGAAGGACCCCTCGGGCGTACTTGTCGGGAGCACAAGGCCGGATGAATATTCTCACCGATTCTCAAATTTTTCTATTGTATTATTATTTAGCAATTTGTTTACGTAAACTAAAGGCTCTCAATCCAACCTAATGTCATCGGGAGCTAGCTTTGCTAATCTTAATTTTCTAAAAGGCAATTTTTATCGGCTTACAAGATATTTCAAATTTTCCAAATTAGGAAGTGGTTTACTTAACGAGTTAAAAAGATCATTAGATCGGCGAAAAGCCACAAAAATTGACACATAAAAGCTAGGAAAAATTTTGCCCTTTAAAGTGAACTCTATTGTCCAAAAATTGTTTTCTAAGGTTGAGATGTGTCTAAAAAAAATTTCTGATTAAACTGATTTTTTCGTGTTTTAGATGATTTACTAAAAGATACAACAAGTGGTGGATACCACTCCCCATGCCCACACTTAAAACGTTGCATTGCCCTCAATGCAACAAAAAAATAAAATAAAATTAAAACCAAAAGTTAAAAGCAAAAGGGAACGGTACTCCCTGAGGGTATTTTGATATTTGTGTGTGTCAAGTATTGTTATCATCCCAAAAGCATGATCCATTTTCCGAGCATTTCCATCCAGTTCCTCAGCTCATCACATTCTATCAAACATAACTAAAACCAACACTAGCATAAAAAGATAAAATAGTTCCAACAAACATAATCCAAAAGACAAAGGTACGAAAGTGATGCTAAAAGGAAATAATCCAAAAGTACAACCAAATCGAAGATAGTTTAAAAGTCAAACAGGAAGCTCAATGATCACGTCCATCGCGGGGCGACGTCGGGTCATATTGCTGAAACCAGGCATCATATGTCGAGTAGGGCGGCGGAGCTGGTGAAGTCGGGCCCCAGTAGGGTAGTGGGACTTGAGCCTTGGCTGGTGCTGCGGTAGCTTGCCAAGGATGGTATGACTGGGCCCGTTCGACCTGATAGTAATTTCTTTGAAGTTGCAAGTTCATACCCTCCATGTATGTCCGCATCCCACCAAAATCAGTCCTCAAACCTGCAAGTTGCAAGTTCATACCCTCCATGTCTGTCCGCATCCCACCAAAATCAGTCCTCAAACCTGCCATATCAACCTGCAAGGCATGAACATCAGCATATAAAGTCTGATACGGGTCAGATGATGAAGGACCCGAGCCGGAGCCAGATGCTCCGGGGTGCCCGTGACCATGATCGAGGATTGGTGGCTCAAAATCGGCCATCTCAACGTCTTCCGGTACTTGTGGTTGTTGCCGTCGCCTTCTTTCTTGCCTTGGTTGTTGCGGTTGTTGTGGTTGCACAACTCTCCCCCCAGTTTGAGTGGCTGGGTTATCTTCCCATGCAAATCGGCCTGCTTCCAACCCGGGTATTGCCTCTCTAAGTACCCCCATTCCCCCTAGTTGGTGAATATCTAAAAATTCCATCTCTTTCTTTGTCAATGTCTTTGTCACCCGCGGTGTGAGAGTGACTGCTGCTTTTACCAGACGTGTAATGTATTGGCCTCCCGTGAAGCCACTTTTCTTCTTGTGTCCCTGTGCTGGACCATTCAAAAAGGAAGCAATAATGAGTGGAATGTTAGTAAATCGATCCCGGTTCACCAATTGGTGCAATAGCCAAACGCTATACATATTAATCTTTTCTGTCCCTTCGTTTCTTTGGCGAATGGTATTTGAGATCATCCGATATAAATATCTATGTTCACTGTTCCGGATGTGCTTGCTCTTTGATGTTCTCGGGTCAAACATGCCTACCCCGAGTTCTTCCCAAATTCGGTCAACATTCCGGGCCTCTTGATATGCTCCCCGGTTCAGATAAGGGATAAAATATGGGTTATGTGTTTGTTCCACGGTGTAGAGACCCAAATTGATAGCAAATTGTACCAAAGAACACTTAACCCAATGGTTGGCTACCCGGTAATTGATTGAGATGGCTTCGGGTTCATTATGAGCTTTCGTGAAATCCAGGTGATAGGTCGAGAAGAATTCGAGGACTATTTGGGGGTATATCGGTTCTCGCATCGTTAACGCCACTTCCCAAGCATTACATGTAAACACCACATCATTGTTGTTCCCGCGAACTTCGCGAATCAGGTAAGAGCGTATGGCTTCTTCCTTGCCTAAGGATCGGAGTAAGTCCCAATCGGGGGTTCGGCCCACATGAGTGTCTTTGTGCATGATATCATCTCGCGTCTCCTCGAGACGTATGCGGACCCTTTCGACTTTGATGTTGTGAAATTCCTCAAATGCATGATGATTCGCATTTTTTGAGGATCAACGGAAAACCATCCCTATGTAAGACTTCTTTGTCGTCCTCAGAGGATGAGGACGAGGATGAAGGTCGTGGCGGTGGTTGTTGCGGTGCTTGGGATGTCGAAGCCTTGGTCGAAGCCCTAGTCTTTCGCTGTTTATCACAATCAAGAAAAGAAATTTAACCATTAGAAGTGTTATTTAATCATAAAAATTGAAGATAAATAAGTAATTGATAAAGTTGACACCTTTAATTCCCATTTTCCCCATACCCACACTTAGTTGTTAAACTAAGTGTGAAGCTATGTAAAAAAAATAAAAATTAATACCAATTTTCCTTACCCACACTTAGTTGTTAAACTAAGTGTGAAATTATGCAACACTAGTAATAATTTTTTTTTTTTGTTTTTAATATATGCAACTCAGAAGTTCTTTGTATGTTAGTGATGTTTTTAGTGACAAAAAGAAAAACTTGAACTCAATTGCAAAATGGTAACCACAATGTGCAAATTTAACAAATAATTATATTATGTATCAAAATTGAACTCATTAACACAACGTAGAAAATCAAACAAGCAAAACATAAGCAATTTTCGGATTTTGAACAAGAACTTGCCCTAGTTCATAGATTTTCTCCCTAAAAAGTGAAATCAAACCCGAAAAATTCGAGATTTGTACTAGGGTTTTGCACCAAATCAACTAACTAGCAACCTATGGCTTAGAACTAGCAAGAATCACCATCAATTTCGAAAATATGAGCACAATTTCAGAATTTTCGGACTTAGCATAAACTCCCACCAAAACCTAAGATTTAAACCCTAAACCATGGATTTTTTTTTTGAAGAAAAGATGTGTATACTAACCTTAGTAGCCATGGAATTGAAGATTTACGGGAGGAAACGGAAGATTTAGGTCGGATTTGAGGGTTGGGAGGTGAAAATCGCCGATAGAGAAGGGTTGGGGATTGCGATCTGCTCGAAGGGAAGAGCGTCGACGGTTTTATACCCACTGGAGATAGCGGCGCGATCTCCAGGATCGCGGCGCGATTTCTGGCGGGATCGACCGAGTTGACTCGGTTCCGAGATAGCGGAACGCTATCTCTTGACCGAACTCTATTTTGACCTGCTGTTTGGCTCCGGATTAGGTAGATAGCGCAGCTATCAAAGATAGCTGCTATCTCGAGATTTTTTATATTTTTCGTTTTTTTTTTTTTTTTTTTTTTTTTTTTTTTTTTTATACGCGGAATGGAAAGGGAAAACAACTAAACACGGGTTGCCTCCCGAGAAGCGCTTCATGGATTTACGAGTCTAGAGCTTGACTCGGTGTTGCTCTTTTTACTTCTTTTCGCCCATCATGGCGAAATGCACTTCCTCCGTCTCGGTTACGCCTTCATTCTCGTCTTCATGATAAAGCTTCAAGCGATGTCCGTTGACACTAAAATGACCGTTTTCGGTGACGAGGTCTACGTATCCCGATGGATGTTGTTTTAGAACTGTATAGGGACCCACCCATTTGGATTTAAGTTTTCCCGGTGAAAACTTATATCGGGATTGATAAATGAGGACCTTGTCACCCGGTTGGAAGCATTTTCGAGTTCTCAACTTTTTATCGTGCAAATATTTGCTTCTCTCTTTATAGATTCGGGAGTTTTCGTATGCTTCAAAACGGTGTTCATCGAGAAGATTGAGTTGATGATTACGTTCGGTCCCGGCGGGAACGATACTCATGTCACACTCTTTGATAGCCCAATAGTCTTTGTGTTCGATCTCGAATGGAAGGTGACATGCTTTCCCGTAAATCATCCGATAAGGAGTATGGCCGATAGGAGTTTTGTAGGCGGTACGGAATGCCCAAAGAGCATCTTCAAGTCGTTGAGACCATAACTTGGGATTTTTCTCAATGGTTTTCTCGAGAATTCTTTTTAAGGCCCGATTAGTGTTCTCGACTTGACCACTAGTTTGTGGATGATACGCGGTCGAGAAACGATGGTGGACACCGTATCGTTGGAGAGTTTTCTCCATAAGATGGTTGGCAAAATGTGTGCCACGATCACTAATCAGCGCCCTCGGGCAACCGAACCGGCAGAAGAGAGATTTCAGAAAATTGATTACGACTCGAGCATCGTTAGTTGGAAGAGCTTTTGCCTCAGCCCATTTGGAGACGTAATCAACAGCAACAAGGATATATTTGTTACCTTGGGAGCTTGGAAACGGACCCATGAAGTCAATGCCCCAAATATCGAAAACCTCACAAACTTGGATACCATGTTGTGGCATTTCATCCCGTTTGGAGATGCTTCCGGTTCGTTGACATGCATCACAAGTTTTGACCAAATCTTGTGCATCTTTAAAGATCGTTGGCCAATAGAAACCCGCATCAAGAATTTTCCGGGCGGTGTAGTTTGGACCGAAATGTCCACCGGTGGGGCCTTTATGACATTGGTTGAGAATGTCATGGGCTTCATCACCGGAAACACACCGTCTATGCATCAAATCGGGACCGACCCGGAAAAGATGTGGAGCATCCCAATGGTAATGTTTTAGATCCGAAAAGAATTTACCTTTTTGTTGATGGGTCATTCCTTTAACAAGGACACCCGCCGCTAAATAATTTGCGAAATCAGCGAACCACGGGTCGTTGGTGTCTTGTAAAGCATTGAGTGCTTCGATAAATTCATCGGGAAATGTATCATGAACCCCGTCTTCATTGCACTCCTCAAGGTGAGGGTTCTCTAATCGGGATAGATGATCCACCGCAAGATTTTCCGCACCTTTTTTATCTTTTATCTCGATGTCGAATTCTTGTAGGAGAAGAATCCAACGAATGAGACGCGGTTTTGCATCTTGCTTGGCGAAAAGATATTTCAATGCTGAGTGATCCGTGTAGACAATCGTTTTGGATAAAACAAGGTACGGACGGAATTTGTCAAAGGCGAAAACCACTGCAAGGAGTTCTTTTTCAGTTGTGGTGTAATTTGCCTGAGCACCGGTGAGTGTTCGGCTCGCGTAATAAATAGGTTGGAAATGATTGTTTATACGCTGACCCAAAACTGCACCGAGTGCGAAATCACTAGCATCGCACATGAGTTCGAATGGTAACTCCCAATTGGGGGATACCATGATAGGAGCTTCTGTGAGCCGATTCTTGAGGAGATCGAAGGCTTCCACGCATTCGGGCGTGAACACAAAAGGTGTATCCTTCTCGAGAAGGTGAGTCATGGGTCGGGTTATCTTGGAAAAATCCTTGATGAACCGACGATAGAACCCCGCATGACCTAAGAAACTTCTCACAGATTTAACATTTGAAGGGGGAGGTAATTTAGAAATGACATCGATTTTTGATTTATCGACCTCGATCCCCTTCGCAGAAATTTTGTGACCTAACACGATGCCTTCGCGCACCATGAAATGACACTTTTCCCAATTAAGCACGAGATTTGATTCCTCGCACCTAATGAGAACTTGCTCTAAGCTCGAAAGACATGACTCGAAGGAGTCTCCGAATACTGAGAAATCGTCCATGAAGACTTCCATACAGTCCTCGATCATGTCTTGGAAAATCGCGGTCATGCACCGCTGAAATGTTGCCGGAGCGTTGCACAAACCGAAAGGCATCCTTCGATACGCGAATGTACCGAAGGGGCACGTGAAGGTGGTCTTTTCCTGATCTTGGGGGTCGATCGGGATTTGAAAGTAGCCGGAGAAACCGTCCAAGAAACAATAGAAGTTGTTTCCGGCCAATCTCTCCAACATCTGATCGATGAAGGGTAAAGGAAAGTGATCCTTTCGGGTGGCTTCGTTGAGTCTACGGTAATCGATGCAGACTCGCCATCCCGTGACAGTACGAGTAGGAACGAGTTCGTTCTTATCATTACGCACAACTGTCATCCCCCCTTTTTTTGGGACTACTTGGACCGGACTCACCCAAGGACTATCAGAAATGGGATAGATGAGCCCTGCATCAAGTAGTTTAAGAACTTCCTTCTTCACGACTTCTTTCATATTGGGGTTTAAACGTCTTTGTCTCTGCACACTAGGTTTAAAGTTTGCTTCCATTAAAATTTTATGAGTACAAAAAGAAGGGTTTAAACCCGGAATATCGGCGGTTTTCCAAGCTAGAGCTTTTTTATGATTTTTTAAAATTTTTATTAATTTTTGTTTTTCAGCAAAAGCTAGAGTAGAAGAGATTATGACAGGCAAATCAGATTCCCCTTGAAGGAATGCATACTCTAGATGGTCGGGTAATGGCTTAAGCTCGAGAGATGGAGGGTCCTCAAAAGACGTTTTAATTCGAAGTTTTTGATTCGGGTCGAAATTATCAAAAATTACTTCATTTTCTACCGAATCCTCTTCCTCAAGGTGAGAAGTGCCTCGAGATCTGAGAGATCTTGGATGGATTCGGGAGAGTCTAGAGTGACACCCCCATAGGTGGTGATGTCATCGCAATCTAGGTTAAGAAATGAAGTAATTTCCTCCTCCATGCACACATCGATGATGTCGATGAAATTGCACGTGTCATCGGAGGCAGAGGTATGCTTCATCGCTTTCTCAATGGAGAAAGTGATTCGGTCATTCCCGACACCTAGACTAAGCTCTTGCTCAGCAACCAAGATGATGGCACTGGCGGTGTTTAGAAAGGGTCTCCCTAAGATGAGAGGGACATTTGGTTCTTCAGGGATATCTAGGATAACAAAATCAGCGGGAAAGATGAACCTATCTACCTTAACCAGAACGTTTTCTGCTATTCCTACTGGGTATTTAAGAGACAGGTCTGCTAATCAGACACGCATCCTAGTCGGCCTAAGGTCTGTTATTCCCAATTTAAGAAACAGGGATAAGGGCATCAAGCTAATGCTAGCTCCTAAATCAGCTAGCGCTTTACAGGGCGGTAAATTATCTATAAGACAAGGGATAATAAAACTCCCTGGGTCACCCTTCTTTGGAGGTATGTTTGGTTGGAGGATATCTGAGCATTCTTCGCTTAGTATTGCTGACGACACCTCCTCTGTATGCTCCTTGCTTGAGACCAAGTCCTTGATGAATTTCCCGTAATTCGGCATACCTGCTAACATGTCAACCAAAGGAACGTTAATACGCACCTGTTTAATCATCTCAACAAACTTTCCATATTTTTCCTTAAGTTTTTCTTTCCTCAAACGTTGAGGAAAGGGGACCTTCGGTGTGTAAGAGTTTGTTGCATCTATTTTGGTGGACTTATGCGTCTCCTTTGGTTTTGCTTTTTCTTGCTCAGTTGGAATTTCAACCTTCCGCATAGCCTTCTCCTCTTCATCAACTGGAGTTTTCTCATTAACCTGTGTATCAAAAGAATCTTCATTAGTGTTTAATACAGGTGAACTTACCGTTTTACCACTCCTAGTGGTGATAGCTTTAATATTCTCGAATCCCCGTTTAGGATTATCTTGTGTACGGGGTGGTAAACTTCCTTGAGGACGTTCTTGTAAAATTTCGGCCATCTTGCCCAAGTTTCTCTCTAAGCTTTGAATTGCTGCTTGCTGATTTCTGATGATCTGGTCTTGTTCCTCAGTTTTCTTGTCGTGCTTTTCCATAAATTTTTCAAGCATTAATTCCATTGAGGACTTGGACCCTTGACCTGCAGCATTCTCTCGAGGTGGTTGGTTCGTTTGGTTATCGCATTGGAAACCAGGGGGGTTCGAGTTTCTCGGGGGGTAGTTATTGTTTTGGTTATTGTTGTTATAACCTCTGTTGTTATTGTATCCCTGATTGTTGTTGTTGTACCCCTGATTTCCTCCCTGATAATTACCTCGGTACCCATTGTTGATGTAATTCAGTTCTTCTTCTGCAGACATCATTGGTTGATGCTGCTGGCACTCTTTCGTGAGATGTGGCCCTTTGCATATATCACATCCAACCTGTATAGCATGTAAACAACTAGTTATTTTGTCTAATTTGCGTTCAAATACCTGTTGGCTATTCTTAAGTGCAGCCACTTCATCATGTTGTCGATCATCAACTGCCTTAAGGGATGCATGATTCTGTCCGACTCGCCTGTCGGATGTCCATTCCAAGCTGTGCATCGAGATATCTTCGAGAAGTTGATACGCTTGAGTTGGGGTTTTGTACATGAATAGTCCGCCACTTGAAGAATCGAGGAGGGAACGAGATGTGTGATCTAATCCCCTGTAGAAAATATGTACTATGTTGTTCTTCTCCAAACCGTGGTTGGGACATTTCCGTAGTAAGCTTTTCAGTCTTTCCCAGGCCTCCGTTACCTTTTCACCTGACTCCTGCATAAAAGCTAAAATATCAGTTTTAAGTTTATCAGCCTTGGCTGGTGAAAAATAACGAGTAATAAAACGGCTTCGGAGTTCATCCCAAGTCGTAATAGAGCCTGGTTCTAATGATTTAACCCATTCTTTTGCATCCCCAGCTAAGCTGAAGGGAAACAATCTCAACCTCATGGCATCAATTGTTACATCTCGTTGTTTGAACAGTTCACAAATCTCTAGAAAGTTTTCGAGATGTCTATTGGGATCACTGCATAGTCTTCCGTCAAAGTTTAGATCCCGCACCATACTGATGAATTGCCCTTTAATCTCAAAATTGATATTATTCAATTCAAGTACTAAGATAGATGGATTAGGGCCAGTTGGTGCTGTTTGCCTGGTGTTCCACATGGGTTGCTCTGGTGGCGGATCTGGTGGTACTTGATCGCCCATGTCGAAAATTGGGTTTTCGATAGATTGAAAGTTGATTGACTCTAGATATTGCGCTGCTAAAACTGCTCTACGTCGCTGGCGAAGAAGTCTCTCTGGTTCAGAAAACGGTGATAACGGATCTGAATCAGAGCTACGGGTCATACACCTGCAAAACTTAAAGCAAATCGTAAAAACGCAACAGTTTAACAACTTCAATTTTACCAGACAAATAATAAAAACGATTAAAATAACTTGTTTAGAAATAGATCTCTAGACAAGGATCGATTAACCAATTAATTCTAAATTAATAATCTCGCAACTGTTCCCCGGCAGCGGCGCCAAAAACTTGATGTGTAAAATCTAGTTATAAAATAATCACCTAAAATACACCTTTCCTAGATTACCACACTCTTAGGCAAGTATGACCTAATCGTGAGCAATATAGTTTAGGTAAGTAAATTCGGGTTTATTCGTCTCCACAGGGAACAATTAAGCTGATTATGTAATATAAAACTAATTAATTAAACTGAACGAATAATAGAAAAGGGTTTTCATTTGGGATATCTTTATTTGCAAACTGAATAATAAAACTAAAATTTATTATTTAAAATAAACAATTGATCGAAAATGACGAAGAAGTGTTTCAATATTAAGGAGTATATTCACTATGACTCGAATCCGTCTAGGTATAGGTTTGGTTTTAAAGTACCGATTTAATTCATGTTCTAGGAGTTTAAGGAACTAGATTTCTCTCAAAACCTTACAATGAATCTAATATGATCTCTAGGAATTTCTTCTCAAGAAATCTATTTAAATCCACACTCCTGCTTATTACTTCTAACTAGGCCCGACTTTCCGAGACCTTCTAATCCTAGGAATTTCTTCTCTAAAGATCAGACTTTTAGTTTCACCTAGGTTATTGGTATCAAATCTCGGACCCCTATTTCTAGTGGGTCGCTGACTAGGTCAAAAGTATGAAAAGTCAGGGGAATTACTAGATCAATTCAATGTTGTCAATATTTAGCCAATCAATTAATAAACAGATTCAATAATGCAAAATTAGAGATTTAACAAAAAGGTTCTTTGTTAAAAATATAAGTATTCAAACATTCATCAAATCCTAAGAATATCCAAACCTAAAACCCTAACTTCATCTAATCATAGCGAATATATGATGATTCGCACATAGACATGCTAAAAATTATCAAACAAACGTAAAGAAATATAAACATAAACATAATGATAATCAAAAGTGATAGAAAACCAATGTTTAAGCCTTGAAATCTTGATCTTGAGTGCTCCTTTGGTATTTTTTCGGCTGCCTTTCGAAATTAGGTCAAAAAGTTCTGAATCAGATCTGCAAATTCGCTTAAATAGGTGTCAGATCGCACAAAATCGCGTCGCTAAGTGCTCGATAGCGTCGCTATTTTCGAATCCCGCCATTTTTCGCGCCGCTATCTAAAAGATAGCGGCGCTATCTCCTCTTTGTGACATCAAACAGCGACTCATTTTAGCGTTTTGGACTGAAATAGCGACGGAGATAGCGACCTAGATAGCGGCGCTATCTCTTGAATTTCTGCATTTCTTCATTTCTTGAATCGTTTTGACCCGTTTTTGTTACTTTTTCTTCTATAGCCTGAAAAACATAATGGAAACTACAATTTGAGTGATAACATCATATTCTAATCGATAAACACATATAAAAATAGGTATATTGGCAGATAAAAGTATGTATAAATCTGCCAATATCAGGTTCAGATATTTTTTATACCAATAAACAAACCAAATTCTTTTTAAGCCCAATTTCAGTTTCAACTTTAAGCCCAATATAAAATCGGCCCAAACAATATTTGTACAAATTTACAACGCAAACAATATGTGTACAAATTTACAACGCAAACAATATTTGTAAAAAATTTACAAATCAGTTTAAAAATGACATCTAAAGATGCTTACTTTAGGTTTTCAATTAGTTGGCTTGTCATTACAAGCCATAATTTGCACAATCGTCAAGTCTTATTATTACTGACAATTTTGTTATACTTTTAGACGGACAAGGCTTCATTGCTCGCTGAAGTGATACAACACGTAAAAGAATTAAAGCGTCAAACTTCCATAATTGCCGAACAAAATCCAGTCCCCACAGAGATTGATGAGTTAATTGTGGACAATGCATCCGATAAAGATGGTAAATTTATTATCCGAGCTTCGTTATGTTGTGAGGACCGTTCAGATCTTTTACCAGATCTCATCAAGACATTAAAGGCCCTACGATTAATAAATTTAGCCAATCAATTATGTTATGTTGTGAGGACCGTTCAGATCTTTTACTAGATCAATTCAATGTTGTCAATATTTAGCCAATCAATTAATAAACAGATTCAATAATGCAAAATTAGAGATTTAACAAAAAGGTTCTTTGTTAAAAATATAAGTATTCAAACATTCATCAAATCCTAAGAATATCCAAACCTAAAACCCTAACTTCATCTAATCATAGCGAATATATGATGATTAGCACATAGACATGCTAAAAATTATCAAACAAACGTAAAGAAATATAAACATAAACATAATGATAATCAAAAGTGATAGAAAACCAATGTTTAAGCCTTGAAATCTTGATCTTGAGTGCTCCTTTGGTATTTTTTCGGCTGCCTTTCGAAATTAGGTCAAAAAGTTCTGAATCAGATCTGCAAATTCGCTTAAATAGGTGTCAGATCGCACAAAATCGCGTCGCTAAGTGCTCGATAGCGTCGCTATTTTCGAATCCCGCCATTTTTCGCGCCGCTATCTAAAAGATAGCGGCGCTATCTCCTCTTTGTGACATCAAACAGCGACTCATTTTAGCGTTTTGGACTGAAATAGCGACGGAGATAGCGACCTAGATAGCGGCGTTATCCATAGATAGCGGCGCTATCTCTTGAATTTCTGCATTTCTTCATTTCTTGAATCGTTTTGACCCGTTTTTGTTACTTTTTCTTCTATAGCCTGAAAAACATAATGGAAACTACAATTTGAGTGATAACATCATATTCTAATCGATAAACACATATAAAAATAGGTATATTGGCAGATAAAAGTATGTATAAATCTGTCAATATCAGGTTCAGATATTTTTTATACCAATAAACAAACCAAATTCTTTTTAAGCCCAATTTCAGTTTCAACTTTAAGCCCAATATAAAATCGGCCCAAACAATATTTGTACAAATTTACAACGCAAACAATATGTGTACAAATTTACAACGCAAACAATATTTGTAAAAAATTTACAAATCAGTTTAAAAATGACATCTAAAGATGTTATATAGAGGATAATATCCACAGTGGAAGAAACGTTTTCTCCACTTTATCAGAAATCAGGAGTTACATGTTGAAATTCTGGAATCCCTCGAGCATGGAAATGCAGTCTTTTATGAAGATACAATTGCTGATCCGGATGCTACTCCTGTAGTTATCAGTGGAAAACGTCGTATTCCTCCTGCTGAATATTCAATACAACAAGCTCGAAGGGCCAAAGCCGATGTACAATCTTATTCATTTATGCTTCAAGGCATACCAAATGACATCTACAACAGTTTAGATAGTCTTGAAACTTGCAAAGAGCTGTGGGTTGAGATCAGGAAACAAATGGAGGGTACAATGTTAGGTAACAAGGCAAAGATGGTTACTACCCTGAATTCTTATCAATCATTCAAAGCTATAAATGGAGAAGATCTGGAAAGTACATATCACAAATATTGTACATTGATGAATGAACTTCGCAAAAACCATCTGAGAAAAGGAAATTTGGAGCTGAATATCAAATTCATCCATAGTCTATTACCAGAGTGGGAAATATTTAGGAATAGTGCCATGCAGCACAAAGATCTCAGTCTCATTGATATTCATGAACTCTATGAATACCTGCACCAGAATGAGCCTATGGTTAAAAACATAGTGAAAACTAAACAAGAGACTAATGATACTCTTGCACTGCTTACAAAACAACACCGTCTGTATTCTTCAGCAACTAAGATGAAAGAGAGTGTTGAGGCATCAGTGACATCTACAACTAATGATTTGCAAAAAGAACTCGAAGATGTTCTTCAAGCTATGTCACTCATTTCCAATTATGAGAAGAAGTATTACAAAACACCCACAAACAACAACTTGAGATCATCATCAAACTTTAAGTCAGCTCCATCTGCTTCAGTAACAAACAACACATCTGATAAGCAAACTCTTACACCACTGGATCCAACGAAAAAATGTTATAATTGTGGTACTGCTGGTCATTACTCTCGAGATTGCAAGAAACCCAAAGTTCGCAATTCTGATTATTTTAAGCGAAACATGCTAATGGCTAAGCAAATCGAGGCTGGGAAAGTGTTGTTGGCTGAAGATCTCAATTGGATGGAAGATTCTGAGCCCCAGGATGAGGAACATTCAGCAAACCTATGTTTTATGGCGAGATAAAATGCTGAGCTTGCTGATCGTATTAATGAGCTTGATGAGGATGGCAAGGTACACACTTCTTCTCTCTATAATGAAAATACTTCCAATAATTCTGATACTTATTGTACTCAAACTCAGATATCTCAAATTGAATTATTAACTCAAAAACTTTTAGAAGAGAAAGATTTAAATGATCAACTTAAAGATCGTCTAAATATTTTGGAAAACCAAAACAAACAAAATGCTCATTTCGGTGATCAACTTGTTCATCATATTCAAAAACATAAGTTTTTAAACAAGAGAATCTGGATTTACAAAATCAAATATCAGAATACAGGTTAAGTTTGATCACAATCACAAATTATACACAAAAACATGGCATGAATATCTATATAATAAAAATGCATTGGCACGTAAACAACAAGATTTTGATGATAATGAAAAACGATTTAAATCTTTAACATCACAAATCAAAGAATTAACTGAAAATATTCATGAACAAAAGATAAATTCATTAAATGAAATGAAAACCAAACAGAATATCATAAACACGCTCAAACATGAAACCAATAAATTGAATTCTCATATCAAACATCTTGAGGAAATGATTGTCAAAAGAGGACATACTGATCAAACCATTCATCTAAACAAGCCCAAAGACTTCAAATATTTCAATTTAAGAGAAGGGCTTGGAGCTGACAATCCTGAATATCTTAAGACTGCATGCAAGATGGTTCCTACATTATATGATTCAAGATATATGCATCATGGGATCTCACAAAGATTTGTTCGTATAACTGATGAGGAAGAAGAAATAGAGACTTTCAACCGAGCTAGAAAGGAGAATGTCCAAATTAGTTTTTAATTACACTGAATTAAATAAATCATATGAAACTAAAAATGCTAAATTTGAAAATGATGATTATTTTCCAATCATAACACCTGAAGAATTTGAGATCAAAGGTAATGTTGTACTTCAACAGAAGATAACACCAAAGCTTTATGTTCCCTCTCTCATTCTTGAAAAGAAAATTTGCCAACTGGAAAATGAAATCGATGAAACACATAAAGCATTTGACAAAGAAAAATCTGATCTTCAAACTAAAATTCATGAATTAGAAGATAAAATTATTGAAATAAAATCTACTTTTAATCAAACCGTTTCTACTTCAAATGATTCTCCAATGTCTACGTCTCTCAAATCTAAGATTTCTTCTCTCAAAACTCCAGTTCTTTTAAGACGAGATCCTAATTCATCTGTTTTAAATTTTTCAGATCGTAATTTTAAATCCAAGCTTAAGAAGCTAGTGCAAGGAGGAATGCAAGAAGTTGAGCAGTCTAGGAAGTTTAATTCGGCTAAGTCTAGTATGCTTAAGTCCACGGAGCTTAAGAAGTCTAGATATCCTTCATTTTTAGCTTCTTCTTTTTCTAATTCAAATAAATGTAATAACTCAACAAAGTTTATTTCTCCTGCTACACGTTATGGTATTGTGTATGATTCTGCAATTTATCGTCCTGTTAATTTTGCCGTTAATGGTGTGAATTTGGTTGTTAAAATAGATAAAAATGGAAACAAAGTTTATTTTGACAGAAAAACTGATCAACCAATTTATCAATACGATACACGATATTTTGTTAGAAACGATGCTCCATGTGGTCCTCGACATGATGTATTACATAAAAATGGTTCAATCATTCATTCATGCACAATTTGTTATCCAGAACCCTGCAAAACAATGCTTGCTCATTCTCAAAAATCTATACCTACTCGTTCTTCTCCTAATTCTTCAAAACCAGATTATCGTGTAGTTTCAACACCTAAATTGTCCACATCAGTCGATCGCGTGGTATCTACACCTAAATCGACAAAATCAGTCTATCGTGTGGTATCTACACCTAAATCAACAAAATCCGTCTATCGCGGGGTATCCACACCTAAATCGACAAAATCAGTCTATCGAGTTGTGTCAACAACTAAATCGTTAAAATCCATTTATATGACTTCGTCTTCAAAATCATCCAAATTTATTAAATATAAATGGATTCAAAATGAACAATCAAACTGGATTTTAATTTCTCCAGAAAAATCCCTAAAATGGTCTATCAAATTAACAAACAATGAACTGCCTCCTTGTAGTTCTCCAGTTCTCTAAATACATTCTTTCTCTAAATTCTTCATAAGACATATATTACTAATCGTTTTGGACCCATAACTGATTGGGTACCACATTTTTTATTTGTCTTCTGTAGAATGTTTGGTATCTTGATTCTGGTTGTTCCCGACACATGACCAGAAACAAGAAATTATTGACAAATTTTAGAGACAAATATTTGGGAACAGTTCGGTTTGGAAATGACCATTTAGCTGCCATAATGGGTATTGGAGACATAATTCGTAAAAATTTAATCATCCGGAATGTGACCTATGTTGAAGATCTTGCTCATAATCTTTTTAGTATTGATCAATTCTGTGATAAAACATTGGAAGTTAATTTTCGTACAAAGAAATGTGCTGTTCGCACATATGAAGGTGAAGAACTTTTGACCGGAACTCGTGAGACGAATCTATTTACAATTAATTTGGACGAAGTGACCCCACTTGACGAAGTGTGTTTAATGTCAACGGCGTCTTCGAATGAATCATGGTTATGGCACCATCGTCTTTCTCATCTTAATTTCAAATCAATTAACAAATTGGTTAAAGGTGGTCATGTCGCTGGTCTTCCAGATGTTAAATTTGCTAAAGATCATCTCTGTTCGTCTTGCGAAATGGGCAAAATGACAAAGAAACATCATAAATCCAACCCAGTTCCAAGTACTTCAAAACCGCTTGAATTACTTCATATGGATTCATGTGGCCCAATGAGCGTTCAAACCATGGCTGGTAAACGCTATGTATTGGTTATTGTTGATGATTATTCACGTTATACATGGGTGTATTTCTTACGAACAAAAGATGAAGCTGCTGAGAACATCATTGCCTTCATCAAGAAAACCCAGACAAACTTGGAACTCAAAGTTCATACCATTCGTACTGACAATGGGACTGAATTTAAAAATCAAACTTTAGATTCTTTTCTTGAATCAGTTGGTATTTCTCATCAATTTTCCGCTGCCCGAACACCTCAACAAAATGGGGTCGTTGAACGACGAAATCGTACTTTAGTTGAAGCTGCTCGTACCATGCTTTCATTTTCGAAACTCCCATTATCTCTTTGGGCTAAAGCCATTAGTACACCATGTTTCACTCAAAATCGTTCAATCATCAACAAAACCTACAACAAAACTCCATATGAACTCATTAATAACCGGATTCCAAATGTTAAATTTTTCCATATTTTTGGGAGTCGATGCTTCATTCTAAATGACAAAGACAAATTAAATAAATTTGAAGCTAAAGCTAATGAAGGAGTTTTTGTCGGATATTCACGAGAATCTGCATGATTCAGAGTATAAAATCGGTTGAAATGGACGGTTAGAGAAAGTGTCAATGTTAACTTTGATGAAACTTTTCCAATAGATTCGTTAACTACAAATGTTGAAATTCCTCCACCTTCGTCATCGCCTTCTACATCTCAAAATGATTTAGATGTCTTGTTTGAAAAGTTTTATGATGATTATCATAACATTAGACATACTTTACTTGAGGAAGCTGGTGTTCCATTCCCATCCATAGCCGATGTTCAATCTATTACTGTGCCTGAAGTACAAAATTCAAGTTCAACTGATTCTCCATCTCCTACTTTTGCGGCACCAACTAACATTTTTTCTCCTTCACATTCAGTTTCATCTTTGGAAACTCAATCTTCACCGGCAGATTCCCCAGAAACTCAATCTTCACTGGAAGATTCCCCACCTTTGCAAACTCAATCACCTCTGGGCGATTCCTCACTTTCTGGAAATGCTGCAAATCCTTTAGATTTATCTTTAGTTCCAGCACAAACTCCACCTTCTTGTCAAGCTGCTACTTCTTTAGATTTACCTTTAGTACCAGTACAACCTCCACCATTGGTGATTGATTTCTCTAAATTCAACGTTAAACGAGTAGATCCTCCACCTTCTACATCAAATGCTCAAACTGCACTAATCCCTCATCCTAAATTCACTGATAATTCAAATATAATTCCAGGTCAACTTCCACTTCCTCATTCCCTTAAATGGACAAGAGAGCATCCTTTGCATCAAATAATCGGTGATCCTAATTCTTCTGTTCAAACCCGAAGAGCTACTGCTGATGAATGTCAATATTCTTCTTTTTTAAGCTCTATTGAACCTAAGAAAGTCAGTGAAGCTCTCTTAGACCCAGACTGGATCCTTGCTATGCAAGAAGAACTCAATCAATTTGAACGTTTAAAAGTCTGGCGTCTGGTTCCGAAACCACCTGGGAAATCTGTTATTGGTACAAAGTGGATTTTCAAAAACCAAAAGGATGAAAATGGGATAGTAATTCGTAATAAAGCTCGTCTCGTTGCGAAAGGATATGCACAACAGGAGGGTATTGACTTTGAAGAAATGTTTGCTCCTGTTGCCCGAATAGAAGCCATTCGAATATTTTTAGCATATGCAGCACATAAGAATTTCACAATTTATCAAATGGATGTCAAAACTGCTTTTTTAAATGGTATTCTAAATGAAGAAGTGTTCATTCATCAACCCGAAGGTTTTGTAGATTCAAATTTTCTTAATCATGTGTATATTCTCGACAAAGCTTTGTATGGCTTGAAACAAGCTCCTCGCGCGTGGTATGATGTGCTATCTAAATTTTTAGTTGATTCTGGTTTTTCAAAAGGAAAAATCGATATAACTCTTTTCATCAAACGCCAAGGGGAAGACATAGTTCTTATTCAAATTTATGTCGATGATATCATCTTTGGTTCTACAAATCCCAAATACTGTAAAAAGTTCTCTGATCTCATGGTTAAACGTTTTGAGATGAGTATGATGGGTGAAATGAATTTCTTTCTTGGTCTTCAAGCTCGCCAATTACCTACCGGGATCTTCATCAATCAATCCAAGTATATCACTGATCTCTTGAAGAAATATCTCATGGATGATTGTAAACCAATACCGACGCCAATGTCGCCTGGTTCTAAATTGCATGCTGGTCCTGATGGCAAACTTTTTGATGTTACAAATTATCGGGGGATGATATGATCTTTATTATATCTAACTTCGAGTCGACCAGACATTATGTTCTCTACTTGCATATGTGCTCGGTATCAGGCTGCTCCTAAAGAATCACATCTTCAAGCAGTCAAACGTATATTTCGTTATCTGAAGGGTACTTGAGATCTTGGTCTTTGGAATCCTAAAGAAACTTCTTTTGACTTGACTGCATTTTCTGATGCTGACCATGCTGGATGTATGCTGGATCGCAAGAGTACATCTGGAAGTGTCCAATTTCTGGGAGATAAATTGGTGAGCTGGTCTTCACGGAAGCAAAATTGCGTATCTCTTTCAACTGCAGAAGCAGAATATGTTGCTGCTGCAAGCTGTTTATCCCAGGTAATTTGGATGCAATCAAAATTAAAGATTATGGTTTTTTATACAGCCGTATTCCTTTATATTGTGATTCACGAAGTGCAATTGCAATTTCATGCAATCCTGTTAAACATTCCAAAACTAAACACATTGATCTTCGATATCATTTTATAAAGGATCATGTTGAACAAGGTAATGTGGAATTGTACTTCGTTTCCACTGATTATCAATTAGCTGATTTCTTTACCAAGGCTTTAGACGAAAAACGTTTTAACTTTCTTGTGTCTAAACTTGGTATGCTAAATCTCAAAGCTTAAACTGTTTTATTTGTTCCAATATATGACTTATACACATATCAGTGTATAACTCGCTTTTCAACATAATGGCTTTCAAATACATTAGTTTGAAACCCGCTCTTTACCAGATGTTCACATAAATGTAAAAACTCTTTCCCACCCCTCTTACACTGTATATTTTTCATTACCTTTATTTTGTCGAGGGGTAGAAATATTAATTCTAGGGGGAGAATTAGTATTTCCAGGGGGAAAAACTTTCATATATTAATACTTTTATACCCGTTTGAATTTTTTTTATGATACATTTTTTTTTTCAAACGACAATACCTTCCCATGGTTTGCCAAAACCGGCCTAACCTTCCAATGGAAATACTTTTTAGCCAAAATTGGTAAATGTGAGGGTATACGTCTAGGCTATAAATTTAGGTGAGTGCAAGGTGATGTGAAAACATGATAATATCAAGAAAACACACCTTTGAGTGCATCCAAACCGACAATAAACCGGGAAACCTCACTAAAATGTGTTCATTCATGTGTTGAATGATTCACCAGACTTAACTGGCCCAGTCAAGCATTTGCACTCCACCACCAATGACTCAGATTCCTCTTAATAGGAATTTGTTTCAATTCATCAGGGGACGTAGCACATAGTCTATCGACTGCTCATTCGGAGTATGTTGGCATTGAAATAATTAACCTTCTGCCCCGGGTTACGTCTTCAATTGAATGCACAATGTGTCTAGATCTCACCGACAAATATTTCCAATTTAGGACACATACACTTTTATAAATGAATCTCCGTGTATTCATTGGAACACTCATAGTGGCATCACGATCTGGTGTTTCACGAGGATTGAGTGGAAATCCTGCTAGAGCTAAAATCGCGCCAACTCTAACTGCAGGTCACACATTTGAATCACTGGTTGTGCAAATGACTATCGATTCATACGGTGTGTTAACGGATACTCTATGTGAGTCCGGTTTTACCTTAATTGTTCAAGTTGTTGTGCCTAAACTTGATATCTTAAAGGCAACATCGTATGCCGGAAACACATACATTTTCCGATGAAAAATCCATGTTATTCCTACAAAGTAACATCATATATGCTGATAAATTGCACATGAGCGTTATAGTTCACTCTCAAATTACTCCTATGATCTGCTATAATCGGCATGATCTTCCCCTGGAGCCACCTACAATATAGGACAATGTGTAAGGGTACATAGGTCTAGGTGAGCATAATCAAGTATCACGGGATCTTGATTGGGGTGCGCTGAGATAAAATTTGAGAGGGGGAATGTAGTATGGGGTGCAACTCAGCTATACATGGTACAATGAAATGAGGGAGTTGTCGAAAATGAAATAGTAAGCTTGAGTGAGGAGGGTGTGACAGGGTTAAAGAAAATGAAAAACCCTTACCAAACTGATAAAAAAGCCGGGTTGCCACGTCTCTATCAGATTGCATGTGTTGCTCTATGATATTGAAATAGACATCATGGACCCAGTGATGCAATGCACAACCCCCCCAGCCACTCAAGTATTTCTTAATAAGTACTTGTTTCATTTACACGGAGACTATCTCATATGCTATCGACATCTCACTTGGAGATTGTTGATATTGAAATAGAGGACAAGTCTCTCCAGTCCTCGCCTCCATTTGTCCACTAATTGAGTCTAGAACCGATAAACACTTTTAGGACACAGGCAAAATACCAAGCTTATCTGTGTGATATAGCCGGAACATTCATAGTGATATCTCATATGTTGATATTTCACAATGATTGAATGGAAATCCTACCAGTGCTAACATCTAAGCCAACACTGAATGTAGGTCACACAGTTTGTGTAACTGTTGTGTTAACGGGTAATCTAAGTGATCCCGGTTTACCCTGTTCGATTTTCTTGTACATTTATGATGACTGTACTCCAATATTTTCAACAACAGTCGGGATATCTGATGCTACATAACAGACTGTTCTTTTATGTCATCTTCAACGGTCATTGAGATTTAACCGATATAAGATTTGATCGTATTTCTTCATATTCAACGACGATCTGGTTTATCTGATAAAATGTGTTATATATTGAATTATTCAAAATATGAATACATCATTATTCAACACATTTTTATCATTGAGATTCGAAGATTCTTTCTACTTCTATCTCGAAGAACTTCAATTTTACATGATGATTCCGATAAATCGTATTCATCATGAGGGGGAGAAAATATTACAGATGTTCTTATTATAAAGATAAATGCTTACAACATGTAGAGGAGAATATTTCAGCTCAGTTTACTCCGCATTGAAAAGACATGCACCGGTTAAGGGGGAGTAAACAAGAATCCGAAGATCCGTTGAGAAATAATTGTTTGTTCGAGGGGGAGCGTAAACTTCATCAACATTTTATCCCTACCAACAATTATCAATAATCACAAATCAACAAAGCCACAACTTCAACAAAAGACTTCCGCTACAAAACAACTCTATCTATGGGTCTACATTTTCGTCGATTTACATTTGTGAAAAAGAAGAAACCAAGACATTCACTGAAATATCAAACCACAAATTCATATCCATCTAAATCCAAATCTTAATCGTATAAATCTTTCTTTCCAAACAACAAAAACATCCATATCCATATACAAATTCTAACCGTTTAAATCATTCTTTCCAAAATTTCATAACATTCATATCCATTCAAAAGCTTAACTGTTCTAATTTGTTGTTCATACCAAATACAAATTATCCACATTCATCCAAATCCTAAATGTACATATCATTCTATCATACATACAAAACATACATACATACTTATCCAAAACTTTTAACTTTCAAATCATTCTTACTAAATCAAACACACACATCCAAAACTTTGACTGACAAATTATTCAAAAACATTATCATTATATCCTCAATATAATCCTCTACCACAAAATTTCAAAAACAACCTCTCCATTATCTGAAAACCCAGTCAAATCCTTACTTAACTGATATTCCCTTTCCCAAAATTTTCAAATCTTTAGTAAGTCAGTTATAGGATTTCCTCACTCAAACAGTATCAACTAAAAACATATCCTCTTTGAGTATCTTAAACTTCCAGATTTCTGAAATGTTTTGTTCTTGAAATACAAAAAAACATTTTCTTGCCAAAGAGAGATTATAAGAAGAATCTGAAGTCTGAAGACTGGGATGACATATTAAAGATCAAAAAGGGGGAGATTGTTAGGACCATTTATGTAATAGATTTTGACCTTTAAGTCCGTTAGTTAACTTTTCCTTTGTTAAATGGTAGGAGTATATATTGAGGTAGTTTGACTTTTCAATGTAAGCTTTCCCACACTTTACTAAAATACAGATTCTGAAAGTTTCATCTCCATCGTTTCTCTCTCAATCTCACACACTCAATACACCAAGAACACACACACTTGATCTTCAATTTCTCATCTAAACATCATGGATTAGCTTGATTTTAGCTTCATTCGATCTCTCAGAAGAGCGGAGCAGAGCGAGATGTCTGCGATGACTATAGAGTTTTTTAACAAAGGATGTATAGGTAAAGAGAAAAGCTTTCAGCCTTTGGATTCCAAGGAAATTATTTTTAAATTCTTAGATTTCAATTCATATCATTTATCTGAACTAAAAATGTGATGTAATTTGACTTTAATTCCTCAAAATTTCATCCAATTCTAGTGAATCAAACATACTCTTAAAAACTTCTTTTATGAAGATGGGGGTTTATTTAATTTTCTTAATTTATTTATTTGGGCCAAAGTCTATTTATTTATAATTCGTGTTTATTTAAATCATGCTCTAAGAACATAATAAGGGTTAAATGAACTCAAAATTTCTTTATTTCATATGAATAAAATGTATTTTTCACATGTATTAAATGTGTTGTTAATGGGGATGATTTTATATCTGATAACAGGGTATCATTTAAGTGTAAAAAAAGACAATTTTTGTTAGTTTTTTGTTTTGTTGTAACCATTAATAAGAGTCAAGTACAGTCATTATCAAATGTATGTTTATATTTGGAAGAGTCAATTTTTTCACACGAACATTTATATATAGCGTTATCTAGAGTAGAAAATGTTTCAAATTGTTAATAGAAGATAAAGATACTGATATAACAAATAAAACATTAAATGTTGTTTTTAAAGAAGTCTTTAGAAATTTATCTTAAGTCATCAAGGCCATTGACTTAGCGATAAAGGTGTCCCCCCCCCATCATTGAGGTCGTTAGTTCAAGTCTCATAGCGGACATATGTGATGTTTAGAGCAGATTAGGATGTGAAGTTAAAAAAATCTTATTTTTAGTTACTTACCTTTATTTTTATTAAACATTTTTTCATAATCATTTACTGAATGTTTTAAATTTTCATATTTCTTATTATATATTATAAATATTATGATTTCCTAATTGTATATCTTCACATTCATAACATTATAAACAATTCAATAAAATAATTACGTAATATTCTATATTATATAAATGTTACTTTTAACAAAAAGTACAACAATCCGTGATTTTTCACGGGATATAAACTATAAACTAGTTAATTATAAATGGCTTAACATTTAATTTTATTAACAATTGTTTGTTAATATTTAATTATTACGAAACTCAGAGACTCGGAGTGTTACAATAAACTATCAAGTATCACCATCAAAATAGGCATATCATAAAAAACAAACACACACATGTAGTTGGTAGCAAAGTGAGTTGCTGATGGTGATCGACGGTGTTGATGGTGAGTGGATGAGGTAGTTAGGCGGTACCACAATTAGTGGTGGTGGGACACGGTGGTTAGTGGTTGTTCCCATGAGGAGTGATTTAGGTTGGTGTTTGGTGATGTTGGTATGAAGAGAGAGAAAATAAATTGCAGAGAAAGAGAGTGTGGATGTGGGTGTTGGTGTTGGTGAAAGGTGGGTGCTTAGAGCACCCGGTATGGTAACATATCTCACCCTCGTCGGACGCCACATCGGCTTTCAACCCTCGCCATCACACCGCCCGCCACGCCAAAAGCCCATTCTGCGCCGGCCAACCCACGAGACAAACGAACCAATGGGAGGAGAGAGAGTGCCATTTTTTAAGGATATTTCGTGAGAGAGAAGTATTTGGGTGGGTCCCAAAGAGGTATTATTGGTTAGTTATGGTATAGATGTATTTGGAAGATTTAAATGTGAAATGTGAAATAATGATGCGGTACATAGGTGACGTTGAGGTGATCATTTGGCTTAAGTCACCATACTCCTCTCTCTTAGGCTGGTAGGTATGTGCCAACATTCAATGGTGTGGTGGGTGATGTGGCAAGGGCAACGGCGTGGGAGAGAAGGCAAACACCCCCCCCCCCCCAAACGGCGTGGGGGGTTGGCGTGGTGGGGAGGGGGCACGGGCAACGCGCGGTAACGGGTGTGAGGGTGTAGGTGTTGGCTTGTGATTGGTTGGCATGTGTTGCTTTTGGTTTTCTTTTTTTTAATATTTAAAATTAAATGGAATAAAATGGTGTGGTGTGGTGTGGTGGGTATTTCCTAGAGATGATGTGGTGTAGGGGGTGGTGTGGTTGCTGAGGTGTCAGATGATGTGGCAGAAAAAATTGGTGTGGGTGTGGTACCCATACCCCACAGCCTTAGGGCTGATGATTTAATTTGGAGAGAGAATAACATGTTCAAGTAAAAAAAATGGTAAAGGGGTGTACCATTGACACTGGCCACATATTGTGACCGGACACCCGACCCAGCAACAGGTGCATTCCCCGGCAAATCAGCTAATGATGATATCCACACCTCTGCTTGGGCTCGATATACGAGACCCAACAATTTCAGCACAGAGGGAGACCCACGTTTCAACGGAGGCTGGTGGCCACAAGGGGGGTTTCACGGGGTTCGAACCCGGGACCTCCCACATAGGAGGCCCAAGTCTTACCAACCGCGCCCACCCTTGTGGTTGCATGTTCAAGTATAACATTGATACAAGGTTTTAAAAGGCGCGTCAAGATGTGAAGTGCGACGTCGACGTTACGAAACAGGCTATGATGGTTGGGCAATGCGTGGCGTGAGATAAGAAGAGATAAGGAGCGATAAGGCGCGATTAGGCGGCTTATGACGAGTTTTTTTTAAGGCATATACTAAATTGAATATTTTAAAGAAAATAAAATAATGACATATATAATTATAAAATTGGAATTTTATACTTTTTGCGAACTTTATATATGAATTGTTATATAATCAATAATTTTATTTAATTTGATATACTTATATATATAAATTATATAAAAAAATTATCTCGTTAAGTCATGTCTTGAAAATGTCATGGCCAGTCATGACTCACCATGACTTCAGGCTTGATGGTGTCGTCACGCCATGACACACGTTACACTTTTTGGAACCTTGCATTGACGTGTTCAAATAGCCCCTTCCTTACGTTATCCTTCAAGATAAAATGTACCTCGTGATTGATACATCAACACTTAAATCCCAAGTAGACAGTGGTCGATTTAGACTTTTTATTGAGGGTAAGCAAACAATGGGGGAATTTTTTTACCATAACTTTTAATATATGTATAACATCTAATGTTAAATATACTTGTACGGTAGGCTGTAAAATATATACCGTGTGGTATAACCATTAAAAGTTGTAGTACCAAAATTAATTCTCATTACACAAAATCATAATATGAAAATATAATATCAATTAATTTATTTATTTATTTTTAAACCAAAAAAATGCTTTAGGGTAAACCCCTTCTACATCTGCCGATGCAAACCGATGATCACAACAATGCTCTGAAATGTGTGATCACCACAATGCTAAGTAGCTGTCCTAGTCCTAGAAGCCAAAACAATTACAATTATTTATTTATTCACTAGTATATATCAATTGCAATAATTCCATTTCAGATGTTGCCAAAACAGTTGTAGCCACATAATACTTAAAACACTTGTAGCCACATAATAAATTTACAACTAATTTTTCCCCGAGATAGTAAATAAAGCTTCTGGTTATCTGCTCGTACTAATTTAGTTTCAGCAAATATGAATAACGAATCAAAATCGGATACAAAATGGTTACACGATAGTCCCGTGCATTCTGATCTGGAGGCAAAACTGAGGCGGTCCTTGGTTGAAAATGCCGATAGAATACTTGGAATTCAGGTACGAATTTACATTATGTAACTGAATATTCTAGTCTGTTTTAAACCTATGTTCTAATCATCATTTTCATATCAACTGACAAAACTGTCAATTCTAAAGGCTTAATTGATATTGTGCTTATTAGGTTTGTGCGTACAAAGACGGTGAAGTGATCATTGATACTGCAGCCGGAGTGCTGGGAAAAGATGATCCTCGTCCGGTTCAAAATGATAGTTTATTTCCAGTTTTCTCAGTAACAAAGGGCATCACTGCAGGAATGGTACATTGGCTTGCTGATAAAGGGTATGTTTTCGTGTTTATTGTATGGAAGCTAGAGGTGACAACATAGATGGGTTAAGTAAACGGGTTCATATCAAAATGAGTAATTTTGTACTGCAAATTGGGTTATCCTGAAACACTTTTTTTGTCTAAATGTTTTGAACATAGTTATAAGTACTTAGCATGTTTAATACTAATACAATTGTAGAAGGGTATAGGATTAACCACACATTATTGGTGTGGGGTATTCTTGTATATATAATAAAAGATTACATGAATATCTCTCTATAATTATGGAGAGAAGATAATTACAAATTTATACAAGATATCCTAGCTATAACACAATATTTAAATGAAGACTTGATCACGACAATATCTTCTGATTGTATTATCTAATATCCCCCTCAAGCGAACCGGCGGTGGACGAACACGAAGCATGGCACAAAAATGTTCAAATTGAGTGCGCGGAAGACTTTTAGTAAATATGTCGGCCACTTGGAGCTTGGTTGGTATAAATTAGTGTGAAACTTTCCCGCGGCTACTAATTCTCGCACAAAGTGGTAGTCAAGATCAATATGCTTGGCGCGCTTATGGGATACCGGATTCTGAGTCATAAACAATGCACTTTTGTTCTCACATAAAAGCGTCGGACGCACTGCGGGTAATGCATGTAGCTCACGCAAGAGGTGTGTCACCCACACGATTTCAGCTGCAGTATTTGCCATTGCACGATATTCAGATTCACAACTGGATCGTCATACCGTAGGTTGCTTTTTCGCACTCCAGGAGACCAGGTTACCACCAAGAAAAATAGAATAGCCATAAGTAGATCGACGAGTTGTAGGGTTTCATAACACTGATCGACCACTTGGGTCAACCTCCTAGTATGCTTGGCTCGACCATACTGACCAAGAACATGAACTTGTTCTTGACCGGTTAAAACCAACTAGCTGATTTAATCCCTAAATGCGGAACTGGGATTAAACCTAATCCTTAAACCCTAAAGGATTGGGATGTTGGAAATCTAGATTAGGTTAACAAGAAAGAAACCTTGTACGAAGAACTCGAACACACACATACTTGTGTGTGTTCGTCGACTACTACCAAGAACCCTAGGGTTCTTGGTTCGACTTCGAACAAGAGGAGAAGGAGGAAGAGTGTTCCATGAATAATAACTTAGGTTAATGCTTAAGATAAGTCCACTGATGATGAACACGACGAACGATCCTCTAGATGATCACTTGCAACGATCTTGGATCTTCAAGACTTGAAGAACACGAAGAACGAATGAAGAACACGAAGAACGAATGAAGAACCCGAAGAACGAAGAACACCAAGTAGTGGTGTCTTGATCTCGGCCGAATGGAAGAAAGGGGGAAAGGGTTTCGGCTTTTAGGTGTAACCTAATAAGTGATGCCTAAGTCCTCTATTTATAATAGATGGACTTTCACTTAGGGCCCTTCTAGTTTAATTAAGATTAACTTCTTAATTAAAACTTATCCTTTTACACTTCCATCCCTTATAGTTTAACTAGTTTATTATTGTTGCACTTAACTATCAAATGTCTAGTATTAACACACTAATAATTCGGTACCCATATACACGAATTATATATACTTGTATTTATACTTTTAATAGTTAATTATATAATAACCTTTATATAATTTACACAATAATATTATCCAATTACTATATGATTTAATAGCTTTAAATCATATCATGGATAACCTTTAATTAACACATTGTATATTTACTCAACTAGTAAATGTACAACTACTTGTATTAATTAGTTAGTTGAACTAATCTAGTAATAAGTTAAACTTAACTTAATACTTAACTGATTCATAATGACTATTATGAATCATTCCTCTTCGTAGTATCGTTGCATAACTTGCTCGTATTACATGTACTCACCGGTGTGACCCTTAAGTGTTTCGTAGGCATGGATGTATCATAATATGTTGACTAACTGTGCCCATAATTCCTTCACGAGTTTCTAAGCATCGTGCCCAATCAGCATCAGAGTAACCCAAAATAGTTTGAGTTTGAGGTTTGCGGAATGTGAGTCCCAAGGTAATTGTTCCTTTGACGTAACGAAGAATACATTTGACTGATTGAAAATGATCATCAGTAGGGGCATGAAGATGTTGACTTGCTTGATTAACGGCATAAGAAAGATCTGGTCTTGTGATGGTAACATACTGAAGTGCACCAACTAATGATCGGTATAAGGTGACATCGTGAAACAAGGTGCCGCTGCTCGTGAATGTTTCGTGAGTAGCCAATGGAGTTGACACTGGTTTGGAATCGAGGAGGTTTGCACGAGTAAGAATATCGGTAGCATATTTCGATAGTGCAAGAAATAAGCCATCATCAGTGTGGCTGACCTCGAGACCAAGAAAATAGCTTAAATCGCCAAGATCTTTAATGGCAAATTCACGATTAAGTCGTTCGGTAAACGAGGTGATGACATGTTCTTGATTACCTGTCAAAATAAGATCATCAACATAAACGAGTAAGTACATAATACACGATTCTCGAGCAAAAATGAACAGTGACGTGTCAGCACGACTGCAAGTGAACCCATTCGCAAGTAGGAATGTGCTGAGATGATGGAACCATGCTCGGGGGGCTTGTTTTAAGCCATACAAATCCTTTGACAATTTGCAAACATGATCGGGAAAACGAGAATCAACAAATCCCGGGGGTTGTTCCATGAAAACCGTTTCGTTAAGATTGCCGTGTAGAAAGGCATTTTTAACGTCTAATTGATGAAGCCGCCAATTATTTGTAACTGCGAGAGATAAGACAATTTGAACAGTTGTCGCTTTAACAACCGGACTAAAAGTGTGAGAATAGTCAAGGCCGGGTATTTGAGTGAAACCTTGAGCAACCAATCGGGCTTTATATCGTTCAATCGAGCCATCTGAATTATATTTCGTGCGATAAACCCATTTCAAACCGTCAACATTTGAACCGGGCGGCCTTGGTACTAATGACCATGTACCATTTTGCCGGAGTGCTTCCATTTCATCATGCATTGCAGGTAGCCAGTCGGGGTGCTTAGCTGCTGATTTGTAACCTTTAGGTTGGGTAATTGAAAATAGAGCTCGGTGCAGTTTGGTCACCGAAAGTGTAGTGAGATCGACACGGTGATTCGGTTTAAAAATTCCCGCTTGTGAGCGAGTGACCATGGGATGCGATGGGGCCACAAGAGGCGGGGCAGCAGCTGGTTCGGGTTGCACATCCGGTTGCACAGGTGGTGCAGCCGGTTGAGGTGGGTTCTGGTGGGTCCTTGTGCTGGAGTGGTTCCGGTTGGGGTGGCTCCGGTTGAACAGTGGCAGGTTCGACCGGTGTTCATGAAGTGGCATGAGCATGAACTCGATGTGTTTTACAAATACCACATGGAGGAGTAAGGTCATCAACTTTGGCATGTGTTTTTGGAGCTTCGGGTGCAGTGAAAGGACCCGAACCATCATCCAAAAAAGTACATAGTTCTAATTTCGAAAAATCCGAGTGGTTGATAGAACTTCTAAACGGAAACACCACTTCATTAAATCGTTCATGCCGCGAGATGTACATACGTGATGACGTGGGGTCATAGCACTTATAGCCTTTATATTGGGCATTATAACCAAGGAAAATGCAAGGAATATTTCTAGGAGCAAGTTTATGAGCTGCATAATCACGTAGATAGGGATAAACTTGACATCCGAATACCCGAAAATTATCATATGTAGGCAATCGAGCATATAGAAGTTCAAATGGCGAGCGATTGTCAAGCACCTTGGTTGGTAACCGGTTAATAATAAATGTTGCAGAACTGAAAGCGTCTACCCAAAAGGAGGCCGGAACGTGGGCGTGAAACAACATAGCAAGCCCAGTTTCAACAATATGCCTATGTTTACGTTCAGCAGGACCATTCTGTTGAGGCGTGTAAGGACAAGAAACTTGATGAAAAGTGCCATTTTCTTCAAATATATTGCGAACTGTGCTATTTAAAAATTCCGTACCACCATCGCTTTGAAAGACTTTAATTTTTCTTGAGAATTGAGTCTGCACAAGTTTGATAAAAGTAACAAGGACACTATAAAACCCAGATTTAGTTTTTAAAGGGTAGAACCATGTAAATTGCGAATGATCATCGACAAATACTGCATAATATAGATAACCGTTTGATGATATGGGCGAAGGACCCCATAAATCACAATGAATTAGGTCCAAGGGATACAAGGATCGTTTGGGATTTAAATCAAAGGGCAATCGTTGACGTTTTGAGAGTTGACATGGTTCACAAATAGTGGGTTTAGGCAAAATAGAAGTAACATTCAAAACACCCAATTTATTCAAACTAGAAATAACATCAAAAGAAATATGTCCTAAACGATTATGCCATAATTCAAAAGAAACTTTATTAGAAATTTTAGAAACCGCCACCAATGCAAGATGATTGTCACGAAGCACGTATAATCCGTCCTCACATCGTCCTTGTGATATCACTTGCTTGCTTGCCCTGTCCTGAATATTAAAAAAAGGTTGTGAAAAAAGAACATCAACCGGATGGTCAGTAGTGAGCTTGCTAATAGATAATAAGTTCATTGACAAGTGAGGAATAATAAGGACATCATTCAAAGCTAATTTATTGGAGATTTTCGACTGTCCAATATGAGATATCGGAAGTTGAGAGCCATTACCAAACAAAACATGCATATTACCATTATAGAGTGTAGAGTCCGAAACATTGTTGATGGAGGATGTCATATGAGCGGTGGCACCAGTATCAACGTACCAATCGGGATTATTAGGAGAAATATTGCATTGCGAGTGGAATGCTTGAGCCAAGTTTGCGTCATTGTGTGGCGAAGCCATGCTATCAAGCTGCCGAGATGCATATGTGGGGAGGCTTGGGCAGGCCGATGCATAGTGTCCGTTAGTCCGACAAAGTTGGCAATGTGGAGGCCGTCGACCACCACGACCCCTGCCGCCTTTAGATCCACCACGAGATTGTCCACCTCGAGAATAATTGTTGTTTGAGCGACCGCGATTGTTGGTGGATGCGGACTGTTCGGCATTGAAAGCTACGCGTGGAGCGGTGGAACCATGTAATGACTGAAAGAAAAGCTCATGGCTTTCCGCTTGAGCAAGCAGATCCTGAAAGCTTGGCGCGGGTTTGGAGGTGCGGATAGCCACCGAAAAAGTCTCGAATGAAGCACCCAAACCACGTAAAAACCAATGTATTTTGTCAATTTCATCTACCGGTTGGCCTATGGCAGCCAATTTATCGCAAACGCCTTTGAAGTTACGACCAAATTCCGAAACTGTTGAAGTCCCTTTCGAGATTTGACGAAGAGAGTCTCGAAAGGAACGAATGCGTTCAACGGAGGAGTTGCTATAAGCAACTTCAAGCGACGACCAAATTTTGTGGGCAGTGGGCAGCCCTAAGACTTCGGCAGCAGCCTCCTCGGTGAGGGAGGAGTTGAGGATGATGACGGCTTGCTGATCACGAAGCGTCCAGGAAGCAAATTCGGGATTTGGTTCGATTTTGGTGTCAACAACGATGGTTTCCGGTGGAGCCGGTGAGGAACCATTGATGTGGGGAAGAAGTTTTTGATAGGAGAAAAGTGGGAGCATCTGATTTCTCCATAAGAGTAATTGGTAGATGATAGCTTAATAGGAAGCATATGCAATATCGTGTACATCGGAAAAGTGGCATCACTGGAAGATGACGAAGCCATAGATGATTTCCGGAAAAAAAAAATCGAAGAAGGAGAAAGAGGCAGAAAAAATTCGTAGGGTTTGGTGAGGGGAGAGAGAGGTTAGGCTGATACCATGTATCCTTATAAGCACATTACCGGTTCATATCTTGTCCAATGTGGGACATCTCAACACGCCCCCTCACGTGTGGCGTCATTTTTTTTCGCGCCTAACACGTGGATAATTTGGGTTACGTGGGGTCCGTGTGGCCGTTTGACCAACTACGGATGAACCTTGCTCTGATACCATGTAGAAGGGTATAGGATTAACCACACATTATTGGTGTCGGGTATTCTTGTATATATAATAAAAGATTACATGAATATCTCTCTATAATTATGGAGAGAAGATAATTACAAATTTATACAAGATATCCTAACTATAACACAATATTTAAACGAAGACTTGATCACAACAATATCTTCTGATTGTATTATCTAATAACAATTAGCAAAACTATCTTCTCCTATATATGACCCCTAATTTGATTGAGTTTTGACTACTTGGCATGATGGAGCTTCCTCATTGGTGGAGAATGCCACATGTAATTCTATCATTGGCCACCAGTAATGCCTCTAAAATTCCTTTCAAATCTCACTTTGATTCCATCATTTATGTTTAGGCCGACATTTATGGGGCAACATTATTCCATAAAGGCTTGAATTTCGGCAACATAATTTTGGCAACATTATTCCATAATTAAATTTTGGCAACAGAATTAGTAGGAGATATCACGCCAGCTAAATAAAAAATAGCATAAAATTCAAAAAATTGAAACCATAAATCTAACACAAATCTTTTTATTTTGATTTTTTCTTCACTTTCTTCTTGAACAACCTACTCCACCGCCATTTGCCTACTCCACCACATCGTGAAGAATACAACAAATTGTGAAGATCTTTGAACAACTCGTGATGAACATAACGCAGGTTTGTTTTTTCAAATGAAGACTCTTCGGTGGAATCTATTTTTTTTCAAATGAAGTATTTGTTTTGATGTTAAGCTTTCATGGTGGTGTTCTTGGGTGCTTAGGTGTTTTTGATTCCCAGTCACTTAAACACATTTAGCAGTCACTTGATTGTTTTATAACATTTAGCATTCACTTGATTTCTCCAAATATTTGAATACATTTGTTTTTTCTCTGTTGAATACATTTGTTTCCATCAAAACGTGTTTCTGATGTTAAACATTTGTTTTGATTTCTCCATATATTTGAAAAAATTAAGGATTCTTTAGGGAATGAGATGAAAGAGGAAGAAGATGAAAAAAGAAAGAGGGAAAAAAGAAATATTAAAAGGGAAAAAAGAAAAGGACGAAAATACCCTTACTTTTTTGGCATCCTTCGTTAGTTAACAACCAAATTTGGATGGAAGAACTTAAAACCATAATTTTAAAAAGCACGGGAACAAAAATCCTAAAA
This sequence comes from Calendula officinalis, assembly GCA_963853835.1. Taxonomy (NCBI): domain Eukaryota; kingdom Viridiplantae; phylum Streptophyta; class Magnoliopsida; order Asterales; family Asteraceae; genus Calendula; species Calendula officinalis. Next base: position 40,558,023 of record OY970821.1, read on the forward strand.
GAAAAGGTTTAGGGACAAAAAAAGTGATAATCAGAAAAACCACGAGGACAATTTCAGTAATTTATCAAAACCAATATAGTATTAGATAACGAAATTAAACCTATATCACCTCTCGAATTTAGAAGAATATGCTAAATTCGTTTTATGCCCATAAATATTCAGCCTAAATCACGGGATTGTTTTTAAATAGAAAGATGGCATAGTTTTATACATTCAATATATAGCCTTCTTCATTATGTCTCAAGAAAATGTACTTCTTAGAATTAGAGAAATGATATTTCGTCTTAACATTTGATCATACTCATAGTCCTACCCACTTGGTAAGATGACATGTGTACTCTACTAATTCTTTATCTTAATATTATCTCTTGATTTTAACACATGTTTTCATCTAATGAGTAGGACTATGAGTAATCTTTTAGTAGAACTAAAATACCAAAAATCTTAGAATTATACAACTTCAACCACGTAATCCTTTAGGCAGTACATAAAGAGTATTGCGTGAATGTGAAACTATACGTTTGAGTATTGCATAAATATTTATTATGCATTTGTATTTTACTGTTGCACTCTTTCATTTGTTTTGATTTTTTTATAACATGATTGACTTATTTTAAAATCAAAATATTGCATTGGCAAGTTCAGCAATAGGCATTAGCCTTTTGATGAAGTTCAGTAGCAGGCATTTTTAAAACGTAATGAAATGGGAACACATTTGGTTTATCTATATTGATAGTTGGTGGTAACTCAGCAATAAATTTTGTTTACAAAGAAATTTTATTTCATCTTTAAATTTCTTATACCATTAATTTATTCATGTATCAAATATTGTTTCTCATCATTTCAATTATAAATTGTTATGTTATTTCAACAGTATTATTATTTTGTTATTTTCTTACATATCTTTCGAAGCATGCCCGCCCATTCGGGCAGACTTTGAAGCTAGTAACTTGTTATAAAAGTAATCTAGTTTATCACGTCTTTTTGTTATCATGGCATTACCATACCAAAAAGAAAATGAAATATCGTAGGGATGACAATTCAGTTCGGGCTCAGGTTCGGTGGTTGGCGGGACAGAAACGTTTCAACCTGAACTTGACATGTTTATCTTAACCCTAACACGACTCATATATATCGTTTAATTAAACGGTTAAACAGGATAACATTTTAAATGGGTCAAATATGTCAACTTTTTATAATATGTATGCAAAATTTTATAAGTACAGTAACAATTTACATTAAACGATGGCAAAGTGTAACAAATGACAAGCTAACATATGTGAAATTAAGACAAATGGCAAACTATAACGAAGTCATAAAGCGGGTCGGCAGACCGTTTGTTTGCCTCAACCCTAACCTAATTATATTTTTGCCCGTATTAGTATTAGGTTAGGTTTTGTATCGATTCAGAAATTACCAACCCTAAAGTATCTTCTCAAGTTGTATATACGAGGGATCTGACATATGTGGTATAATAATAATAATAATAATGTATAGGAAACTCAAGCTTGATGAAAATGTTGCAAACATTTGGCCAGAGTTCGGTGCAAATGGAAAAGATCAAATAAAGGTTTTCCTTATCCCCAAATATTCTTTTATTTCCGATCTTTGTAAGAGTCTTCCTATTTGCGTTTTGAAATTGGTTATAATCAATCTTTTAAGTCATCTACCAATGGTGCTGAACCCAACAAGTATGACTTAAGTGACACCGTTAGCATACACTTCTTTTTCTTCTTTATTTGCTTTTCTTTGGTTTACCAGTAACATAAAGTGAGATGTAAGAGATATCAAGAACAATCTTTTTATTTAAGGTTTCCTTTTACCCCACAGGTTAATCATATACTTAATCATACAAGTGGTCTACACAATGCTCTTGGAGACACTTACGAAAACGATCATCATAGTTTATTATGTAATTGGGACGAGTGTTTAAAGCGAATTGCTATGTTTGCACCCGAAACCGAACCTGGTCGTGAAATGGTGTATCATTATTTATCATAGGGATGGCTATGTGGTGGAATCATTGACGTACTTTTTCATACATTTCTTTATGTTATTTTTGTAGATATATTTGACACGCGGATTTATCTATTTAGGCCAAAATGCATTTTTATACCTTAAATTTGGCTGATTAGGTCATCTATTACCCTGAAATAATAAATGTGCAAATTGGTACCTTGAACTTGACAATATGGTCAATTTAATACTCTGACTTACTAATTTTGTCTTGTTTTCCCACATGATTTGCTTCTAATATCAATATATTGTGATGGAACGTATGTACTTTTATGAGTTTATCCGTCAAAAGCTCAAAAAAAGGAAGTCAAGTAAGAAAACGTGATCAAATTAATGAGTCAATGTATTAAATTGATCATTTTTTCAAGTTTAGAGGTATCATGTTACACCTTTAATATTTCAAGGTAGTAGAGAATCTAGTCACCTAAATTCAAGGGTACTAAAAGACATTTTTGGCCGTTTATCTATAAAACTGAAAAAGCTTAGATAGGGATCTAGCACTGATGCTCGATAAAAATTTAAGTTTATTATAAGTTCTAGTTTGGCTCATTATTTATTTCGAGCTCGAATAAATGGTCTCAAAGGAGTTGGAACAAGTCAATACAATCTCGACTTTTTAGTAATTCATTGATGGGTACGTTTTTTAATGTGCAGCATTCAGGGAAGAAGTTTCAGGACGTTCTTGAGGAAGCTTTTGTTCTCCCACTTAACGTCGAAGGGGAATTCTATATAGGAATTCCTCCCGGTACGATCACCCCAAAATTCACTTTCACACAATATTTTAAAAACCGACTTTTACATCCAACCGGCCAATATCCTTTTACTTATTAAACCCTTTTTGGTGATTTTACAATATCCTTGTATAAGCTAAAAAAACACTTTATTTAATAGAACTTTTTAATTTAAATAAGTTTATAAGCTAATAAGCCTAAACCATTATAAATAAGCTTTCCCAAACAACCCCAACCTCTATCAGGGAAGCCGGGCTTATACGAGAAATTCATATATTTTACATTTTTATCGTGCACCTAACTTTATCTATTCTCCTTTTCTTCACATTCTTGGTAATTTTACAATATTCTTATACAAGCTAAACTAAACATTTTATTTAGTAAAACTTATTAATTTAAATAATCTTATAAGTTTAATTCTTTTAAAATTAACCTTATTTAAAATTATCAGTTTAATCCTTTTAAAATAAAATTTCAGGCGTGGAATCTCGTCTAGCGACCGTTACATTAGACGCAAACGAACACAGTAAGTTTGCCCAAATGTTCGAAAACGCCCCCATGCTTCATTCCACATTATCGATCAACATCCTCTCCGACCTTGCCACATCATCTAACAACCTCAATGTGCGGCGTGCCATAGTACCTGCCGCCAATGGACACTTCTCAGCCCGTGCATTGGCTCGCTACTATGCCGCCTTAGTGGACGGCGGTGTTGTCCCGCCCCACCATTCATACTCCCTCCCGCCACTCGGAAGCCACCCTCACCACCCCACATCCCCTTCCAAGAAAATTGACCAAGTCAACACTAAAATATTTACAACCCCTAAAGCGAAAATTCACGACGCTTTCTTGGGAGGTGGAGATTATAAGGATTTAATTGTTCCAAATGGGATGTTTGGGCTCGGGTTTCGAAGGGTGAAGACAACCGATGGTTCTGTAATTGGGTTTGGTCATTCGGGATTTGGTGGATCTACAGGATACTGTGACATAAACAATGGTTTTGCGATTGCTGTGACCCTAAACAAGCTGTCTATTGGGTCTATGACCGCAGAGATTATCCGTTTTGTTTGTTCGGAACTTGATCTTCCAGTACCAGAAGACTATGCTGGATCAAAGAAGATGATCATTGAGAAACCAACGATCAATTAGAATTTAGAGGGGTTTGGTTTGATCTACACCTTTTCATACAATTAAATAATGTGAGAGACATAACTTTATGATATACTAGTATATTTAATCTTGCAAAAAGTATGAATTAAAACTTTTTAGCATAAATGAACCGATTTGTAAGATTGTGTAAAATGGACGTGATAGTAACGGTCATGTTTTAGTATGGGTGGGTTGGTTTGGTGTAACCCTTTGTAACTTTGTTCTTAGAAAACCAAATTACATCATAATTTAAAACTAATACCAACTTATATAACATCAAGATCTGGTTAGATGAATATTACATAAACTACAATGAACTACGAAGAAAAAGCAAAAGAAAAAGTGTTTTCTAAGACAACAAACACTTACATTTTATGTTCAAACGGGACTATGATCATCCAAAGGCCATATATCAGATACACAGCTTCCAGCATCACTATTGTTCATACCATTCTTGACATTACCATTAAAAATGTTGGTGTTAGTACTTAACCCAACCCCCATCATGTGTTGACCGTGTATGGGTAGTTGACCAGGGTGGGGCCCATGGTTATCACCATGTACGGTTATGGTTGGAGACACGTTGTGGCCCATTCGAGACATGGGTTGACCGTTGTACATTTGGGGCGTGGTTAAATGGTTCTGAAGAAGGTGGCTAAGGCTCGATGTCAACGAGCCCCTAGCTAGCATATATTCAGCCAACTTCACCTATAATTAAAAGAAAACATTCAGAATCATATACATACACGAAAATGTTATAGGAATTTTGAAATTAACTCTCTTAATTTAGTGGTTTGTTAATGACAGCCCTAATTCAGAGATGTCTTTAACAGGCAAAAAAAATTTGTACATTCATTGATGAAGTATTGATCCTAAAATTCAAGGTGTTGTCTTTACATTAATTTTGTTGTTATTATCATTTTCCTTAATTTATGGTTAAGGAAATAATTAAGATACCTTGGCTCTCAAGGCTTCCACATCCGACTTGAGCACTCGGTTGTTGGTTGAAGCTTCTTTAAATTGTTGGCTAGCATTTGTTAGCTGTTTGAACAAAGTTGAGTATTCTCCTCGTAGTTGTTCCACCTTAAAAAACATAGGTTAAATCAAAACTCGCAAAACTTTATTTTTAAGAAAAAAATTAGGATATTTTACTAGAGAAGGTAATGTAATGGGTCAAATGGGTTCGGGTCAAAATAAGTAATTGTTAAGTTCGTTTTAAATGGGTCAGGTTGGTTAGCCCGTTAACACTTTATTTCCAACTAAAATAGAATCAGAAATAGTCAATGTGTTAAATATACTTATTGAAACTATTTTACCCGTGTGACCCGATATGAATAAAATACAACCCGAATTGACCCATTTCGATATAAACGGGCTAAATAATTACCACTTGTACTATGTACATCAATGTTTTTACTAGCTAATACATACTTGCTGTTCAAGATCAGTTAAATGCGCTTGTTTTCTTTTTCTCGAGCGCCTAGCAGATTCTCTGTTTGAGACCATCCTGAAATTATAACAAATCATGTTAAACTAAAATTGACTAATCTTCATTTCATAATTTTATTAGGCTATCCGTATCGGTGTGGTCGTGATGCATTCGGTCGCCACCGTGGAGCTACCAGGACGCGTTCCTCCCCGTTACAAAGATTTCCGGCGACGCGTCTTGAGAGGGATTCGGTCGAGCGGACGACCACTCACGGATTCTTGGTCGCCTCTTATTTCTCCACTAATATATATATATATATATATTAATAATTAATAACATAATAATATATTATATATAAAATAAATATTATATTTTATATATATAATAATAAAACGAAATTTCTTAAAAATAAAAATAAAAAAAATTGGTCGCCGATTCGGTCACCCGTTACGGGGGTTTGGTCGCTGTTTGGTCATGTGTTTGATTAGGAGAGAGAAAGCTGATGTGGCGCAGAGGTGGCAGGGGTGACCAAGCTTAGTTTGGTCACCCATTACGGGTAGTCTTAAAATCTTGACATAAATGTTACCTTTTAATCTTTTTAACATCCATTTGATCGTTGCTCTGTTCACATTGACCAGCTTCGATCTCTGTATCATCATAATCTGATAGTTCGTCATCACTCCCTGCCTTTTTGGTTTGGTGTCTGAAGTTGGACTCTCAGCTGACCAAATATGAACATATCACCAATTAATTTATTTAATAATCACAAACAAATAAAGTGATCAGGCGTACCAAGGACTGGGAATCCATAGTCATTGTGACACCAGAGTTCTTTGGAGTAAGATTTTGAGACCATAAACGGTTCCCAGTCATTCCACCAAACCTATTTAGGTTGTCCTGTAATCCAATTTGCTAACAAATTCAATTTCAATCTTACATTTGATAGTTTGGAAATACTGTCACTTTATAGTTTACAAATCATATTAATTCTAAAGTTAGCAACCATAATATTCGCACAAATGCAAACAAAAGTTTCACGATCAACACTTTTTCTATGCTAAATTAAATTACGATTATAAATTGAACAAATGATAAAAATATAGTTTATAATCTTTCATGTATTTTAGTTTTTTAATTTTGATTCAAGAAGCTGCTTCTTCATCTTTTATGAAGCTATATATCTACTGTTTGATGTTTATTTTCTATTCAAAGACAGATCAAAGCTGGAACTCAATCGCAATCACATACTCAGAACTACACAGTAATTATTGATTAAATATTGGTGAAATAAACAAAGAAAAAGAAAAAATTAGGCCAAGTTTGGGGCCTACCTACCAATCTACTTGATTCAACATACAGATACGAGAATCTTACGTCAATAAAGGAATAATAAATTCAATAATTGTAAGTGATGAGTGTGCAATCGACGACAAATCAGAGTAAAAAAAATCAAACCGTGTTTCCGTAGTGGACAGCGTCGGCGGCATAGGTTTTCCGATCGTCATTTCGGAATACAACACTGTCTGCGGCGGAGAAAATCTCTCCGGCAGGTGGATGACTCCGGTGATCGGTATCAGCTCCGATTGATTGCTTGAAGAATTCCTCGATGTCGTATTCAGAAAAGGTTCTGCTCATGGTGTTGCACATGGAGGAATCATTGAAAGGTTCTTCTTTTTTGTTGTTGGTGTGATTGAAATTATTCATGATAATATGAATTGGGGGCTAGAAGAAATACAATGAATCAGAGATGCATACATAAAATATAATGTTTGAAAAAAGTTGGATGTTTCTTCACCTCTAAGGATTTGAAAAGATTGGGGGAAAGAAAGAATAAAGGTAGGAGTTGAAGGAGGAAGAAGACAAAGGTTGAAGTGGATTTGTGAAAAGTGACAAGTAAAACAAACGGTGAAAAGAGATGTGTGAATCACTCACTTTGATGTACTTTTTATTTCACATTTTTAATTTCATTAATACTATATTAATTCTTTTTTACCTAAAAATAATACTCTTTCTATTCCAATTTATTTTCCATAATTTTATTTTAATTTACCCCAAAATAATTATTTACTCATAATTTTCAAATAAATCAAAAATCATTTAATTTAAATATATTTGATATGTGAGATGATATAATTAATATATTTTTCTTAAATTATATATTTTTGTGAGGTGGACAATAATATTACGACGAAGTGAGTATATTTTTATCTATTAGATAATATTATAAAATATGAAAAATACTAACCATTGTTCTTAGGGCTATGGTTACCTTAACCATATAAAAACCACCCCTTATAAAACACTAACCACTCATGGTATTTAACTAGTTATACTTCAATTATGTAAATTAACAAATTAATCAACACTTAACCATTGCACTAAAAGTTATGGTTAGCAAATCCCTTAAATATATAGGTTTGTATCTCGTTTGAATTAGAAGATCAATTCACTGTCACCTAGTATAACCACATTACCTTCCACGTCCATGAAAATTACTAGGGGTGAGCATGAGGCGGTTTCGGGCGGTTTTTAACTAAAACCAACCCCCGCCCCAAAAGTTCGGGTTTTAAGAATTATACCCCGTTCGGTTTCAGTTTTTCGGTTTCGGGTTTTCGGTTTCGAGCAGTTCGGTTTCGGATTTTTTTCGGTTTTTTGTTTTTATTTAAATTTACCAATATGTTACCTTAAAAAATAATATTATGATCCAAACTTTCAAACCTTAATTTATTTCGTTTATAAATAAAACAAACAACTAGTAAGTTTTCATATAATAAAATGATAAATTCAACTAACATAACTTGAATAAAATTAAAAGATAGTTAAATGTCACCTGAAAAATCAATCATATCTATTTAAAAGATAGTTAAATGTCAAATTTTTTAAAAAATAGTTAAATGTCAAATATTTTATAAATATTAAGAAATATTTTTATAAAACTTGAAATATACATAATGGTGGGGTGGGGCGGGGTTTTCGGTCGGGTTTTTCATGTGCCCCCGAAAACCGCCTCAAACATTCGAGTTTTTCAAAAATTAAAACCGTCGACATCGGTTTTTCAAATGGTTCGGTTTTTTCGGGTTTTTCGGTTTCGGTTCGGCTTTTCGGTTTTTATGCTCACCCCTAAAAATAACCCATCTTGTGCTCAAATCATAATACATGTTAAATATCTTTATATCTCTTCATTTAATGCATCAAAAAATTTCATTTTTAATTATGCTAAAGGTAAATTCAGTATAACACAAAAATATTAATAACTCATCGATATCATTTTACTTAAGTGAAAAAAAATTGGTTTATTGAACATTTGTAATCGTAAAACCCTTTAAAAAATAAACATGTGTATTCCGGTTACTCTAATAAAAGCATCAAAATTCCACCACTACTTGTAGTAAGGCCTCTCCCAACCGTGACGCGTCACTAAACCCGTCAGTAGCGCCACATCATCTCATCCTTACTGACACGCTACTGACATGGTCGTGCCAACCATAACTCATCACTAACCCATCACTAACCCTTAAAATATTACATTTAACCCCCTCCCACACACACACAAAGCTACTGACGCAACCTCAAACTCGTCGTCACAACGACGTGTTCTACTGACGCGCGCTACTGACGGGTCGGTGCCAACGGTGTCAGTAGACGACGTGCCAAAATTAGCTACTGACGGGGAAAGGACGTGAGCGTTGGCAGTGATCTAATAGTAGTAGTGGGGGACGAGAGGGCAGTGGTGGCAGGGGACGGGAGGGTGGTGGTTGCAGTGCTGGATGGAGGATTGTTGGGCTTTAATGTGCATCAATGCTATGAAAGTTCTATAATTTTGCATTACTTTCTCAATTTTTCTTTATTCCTTTCATTATTTCCACATAATTTAGTGCCAAAAATTTTGGTGAACATGTTAACACTTAAATGTCCTTGTAGTATGCTATTACAATATAAACATAAGTTTATCCTTACATAATCTATGTAACTTCTACTTTTTTCTCATAGTGATATGATCTTTTTAACTTTTATATTTAACATTTAACTTATAATATAACATTTAACTTATAATAGTATAACTAGCCTATAACCCTTCATATATGTTTTATATTTATTTTTGGACGGATAAAATATTTATTTATAGAAGTAGTGGTTTTCTATGTCATTCAAACACTTCATTTGTGCAGATTGTCATTTTCAAATCTTTTAAAAAAGCTATTCAACTAAACAAGAATCGTATTTCAATTATATTGTTTTATTGTTTCTTTTTTCTGGAATTTACATTGGGTTTAAAGAACGAAGGTGTCGTTGCCACAAAGTGCAACAATATTTATCTATTTTCTAATTAATATATCAGTGATCACCTTAAACGTTATAAAATATAACTTTATGTTAGAACTTTAGTCTTTAGGTGTGTACGCAAGTACTAATTATTATATACCTAACATTCATCATCGGGTGAATAGTTACCGGACGAATTAGTTTATGACAGCACATCATTTTCGTTTGACTATATATTACTTGTAGGTGAATAGAAGCTAAAATAGCAATCTGCTGGAGTGGTTAAGGAATTTGTTGTTGACATGTTGCGTTGGTATTCGAATCCTGCAGTGTCCTTTTCTTTTTTTTAATCAAGTTACATGATATTACACTTTAGCCCCTTGAAACTTAACTTTTCTTAAATAGTAATTATTACCCTGAACTTTAATACTCTCTTCGTCCCACAAAAAACTCCTCATTTGGCTTTTGCACAACTTTTTAGGTGATAGTTAGTGGTGGGGTCATTGATAATACTTTTCATTAAAATATTAGGTTGAGTTGAGAGAGAAAGATAGTTAGTGGATATTAATGGTGGGATCTTTAATAATAATAGTTTTTTATTGTGTGGAGCCCATCAAATATAAGAAATGAGAATTTTTTGTGTGACAAAAATATAGAGTGAAATGAGAAGTTTTTGTGGGACGCAGAGAGTATTCCACATCTATTATGAACTCTAACATTCAACATCTATTATAATTACTCATCTGAACTTAAATTTTTCTTAAATAACAAATTATTATCATGAACTTTAATATTTGACATCTACATTTCTTCAAAAAATTATTGTTCACCCTCAATTTTTTTATATTTCTATATAACTAAAAAATTCATATATAACCAAAATGCCGGTTTTTCTTTAACACTTATTATTAAATGTATTTTTTTGTATAAGATAAATGTTAATAATACTATTGTTTTTATTATTAGTAATTTATATACTTCATTCGTATCAAAACAAGTGACACACTTTCCATTTTGGGATGTATCAAAATAAGTGACACACTTTGAAAACTTTCCTTATTTGGTAAAAATAGTGGTACCTATACCCACTAACTATCCACTTTAATAAAGTGAAACTACCCTTATACTCTTACTTTTACTTTTAAAACTCATTAATATCACTTTATTCAAGAAAAGTGGGACCCATTCTCCAATAACTATATACTTTAATCTATTTTAACCTCTACTTTAATTTTTTACCTCAAAAGACATGTAAGCCAATTTGTGTCACTTATTTTGATATGGAGGAAGTACAAAGTTGGTTTCAACGAGGCCTGAATTTTCAAACAAACGTTTGTACTTTTATTATAAATCTTATTGAGAGGTAGTTAAATGCGTAAAGAATCTTCTGACTAATTGTATACCTTTAGGTAGATAACACATGATATAGATAAACGTTGTACAACTGAAACGTTTATTAATTTAAACAATCTTTTGGACACCATATGAGAATACCTGCAGCATTGCGCGGGTAGCATTGCGCGGGTAACATTATGCTAGTAATCAATCAATCCTTATATGTCCCTCAATCATGTAATGATTATTTTCATATTGAAGTATTTCGAGTTTATATGGATGGGTGTATTCTCAGCTGGATGATTTGGAAAATCACGCTTAGACTACACGATATGGGTTATGTGGCGGGGTCGTGGGGCTGAGGTGGCCTTTCGGCCACGCCGTGCTTGACCGGGGAACACCGCCCCCTACACGGCGTGGGGTGCGGTGGTGGAGATCTGTGGCCATGGGAACGATCGAGCACGAGCGGGGGAGCGAGAGATTTTCGACCATTGGAGCGTCGAAACGGTCATATGACCGTTAATAATTAAAAAAAAACTTTTTTTTATTTCCCCTATATACACACACACTAATACATCTTTTTTTCTCACATCTTTACCATCTTTCTCTCTACAACCATTCTCTCTACAATATTATTTTTCTCACATCTTTTACTACCAAATGGATTCCAACCAAAGCTCGCTCGATTCCAACCAAAACACGCACGACAATCTCGGATTTGCACAGTTCGAGCCATATATTAATCTGCTCAACACAGGCGTTGTTCCACCGAATACCCAATACCAACAACCTCCATACCAACAATTCCAAAACCCCCATTTCCAAAACCCCCATTTCCAAAACCCACAATACCAAAACACCCAATTCCAAAACCCCAATTTCCAAAACACACAATTCCAACCAAATCAGTTTCAACAAAGTCAATTCTAAAGTGCTCAATTCCAAAGTACACAATTCCAACAAACAGAGACTGGCGGTAGTCTAGCAAAAAAGAAGTCGAAAGGGAAGGGGAAAGCCAAAGAGAAAGAAGTTATTGATTCTGACAGTCCATTGACTTGGACCACTGAAGAAGAAGTCGCGTTGTGTAAAGCTTGGTGTGCCGAGTCAAAAGACCCAAAGGATGGGAATAGCAAGAAAACCAAAGGGCTATGGGACGATGTGTCCAAAGCATTCCACGAGCTTATGGGGTGTCCAACGTACCGAAACCACGACAAACTTTCTGGGAAATGGCGTCAACTAGTCACCAATTTAACAAAGTTTAACGTATCTACAACAAGCTCATGTCTGAGAAACGTAGCGGGATGAGTGATTTTAATGTTATGGCAGCGGCAAGGCTAGAATACAAGGGTAATGTGCGTAATGGTTTTGAGCAAGAAAAGCAGTGGTTGGTTGTCAAAGACGATCCAAAATGGTTAGCGATGCCGACTTCACAAGAGCACCAACAACAACAACAATCAAAGCGGTCTCGTAGTTACCATTCAGTTGATGTTTCTGATGGTCATACGACTACTTCGCGTATCGACCTAAATGCTGGGGACGACGACATCCCCGATGACTTGTTCGATGAAGTCGAAGAAACCCCCACTCCAAGCCGACCGGTAGGAAGAGATAAGACCAAACGAGCACTACGGCATGCGGCGCAGCAGGCATCGTCAAACAATACGATGGACGAAGTCGCAAAGTTGTAGGGCGATCATGGTGTGTCGACAAAAGAGAAGGTTGCGTTGAAGAAGGAAAAACTGCAGACGGACAAGACTGCTAAAGAGAGAAAAATAATGCTCAATACCATCTCCATTTTGAAGCATAAAGAGGAAGGATTGGATGGGGAGGATCTCGAGATCTTGCGCGAAGCGAAAGCGAAGGCGAGGGCTGCTTTCCGCAATTTAAGCTAGTTTTTTTTTCAAGTCTTGTATTTTTTTCTTAATTTCTAGTATTTTAATTTTTTATTTTCAAGTATTGTATTGTTTGAATTTTAATTTTAATTTTAATGAAATTTTAATTTTATGTTTAAAAAATAACGTGAAAAGAAATGATGAGTTGGAAAAAAATGGTGTGGGGTGGGGTGGTAGGTATATCCTGAATAAAGTGAAGTGGCGTGGTGTGGTATGGTTGCTGAGATGGCAGATGATGTGGCAGAAAACATGGGGTGGTGGTGGTACCCATACCCCATAGTCTTAGTTTTTAAGGTACGAGAAAACTAAGCAATACACAGGAAAGTTGTTTTTAAAAATAGAAATAAATTATATTAATTACATAACATCCATTTATATATGGAGAGAACACATATATGATTACATAAAATGAAAAACATAAATATATGGAATATGTTTATATGTTTATCAGCAGACGTCATGGTGTTACGTTCCATCATCAATTTTACCATATCCTTAGCCAGCGTCACCTGTAATTGAAGAACATATTCGCCATATCATGAGCACGTTGTTTTCGAGGGTTTCGGTAGTGGTAAATTTAAAAGAAAATGGATCGATAGGTTTGTTTTTAGTTGATAAAGGGTCAAAACTTGAAAAAGGATCAAAAGAAACAGGTTATAGCGGTCGAAGGCCAACTATATAACTCATATACGATATACTTATACATTCTAAATCAATTTATATTTAAAACACTAATTATTCATATATAAATCGGGTTTTCATCGAAATCCGGTGCTTAAACTTGTTTAATGGCTAGGTTAACAAAAAATCCGGTTTTCAAACCGGTCCCTCTAAACCTCGAACCAATCCCGGTCCGGCGGTTCTTGAACTGATCCGATTCAGCCACGTTGAAACTGGTCCGGTTCAGAAACCAGTTTTCTTGTGCATGTCTACGTTAGTACATATGAGGGCCAACTCCACCCACACATTTTAAATTTACCCGCATTTGATCCAAATCCATTTGACCCATGTCCCAACCCGACATGTTTTAAACTTCATAGAGGAAAATAAAGTATATAACTACCTCGGGTTGTGCTTTGAGAGTTGCATGAGCAAACTTGCGTTTTCTTTTTGCAGTTCTTCCACCTGAAACACGTTTTTTGTTCACAAAGCGGTTATGGATGTAACTGAAATGGAACAGAATATGATCTAATGTAATCTAATTCGGTTAACCATATGCAATGGAATGGAATCGCAATTATGTTTTTGATGTTAGCAAATACATACTTGTTGCACAAGTTCGGTTATACGTGCTAGTTTTCTTCTTCTTGAGCGCCTAGCCGATTCTCTGTTTGAAATCATCCTGAAATTAAGCCGAACATATCAATTTGGGATTAAAAGACCTTTTTTTTATAATAACGTGAAACTATAGCAAAATCTCACCTTTCTTTTTGAATATTCATCTGATTGCATCTCTGTTTAGCTTCAATATTTGTATCATCATCATCCGGTTGTTTTTCATCAGTTGTTGCCCCAATCACATTCGTATCCCTCTTTTTTCGTTTGGCATCTGAAATTGGGTTATATCTGATCAAATAGCTAAGATGGGCGGGTTGGGCAACATATCAAAATAGGTAATTTTTGGTACAGGTGAAACTAGTAGATTCAAGTTATGTTGATGTGAAATACTTTTTGTTCATAAGACTGTATAAAATCCTTTATGAAAAATTAATGTGTCAAATTATATATACTACTATAACATTTATCAAATATTTTTACTATTTATAGATAGTTGAGGAATAGTGTTCTTTCCCCACATTTAAGCGGTTTTTGTTGCTGTGGTCGACTTTTGCTTTTGACCTTTCAACATACTCTGTCATTGTTAGTTTCATGGTATTTAAATGATTTTTTTTATACAATAATAATAGTTTTTCTATGGTATCTTTTCTATTTTATTTGAAATTATTTTATATAATTGTAGTGTACAAAGTAAGGAAATTTGCAACTAATCCAAATTATTTTATATAATTATAATAGCGTATATATTGAGTAAATTTGTAACTAATCTAATCTCTTTACACATGTTCCAAATGTAAACTAGAATAATAATCATTCAAGTCACTCTAACGAAATTGATAACATACTAATTTTGTAAAAATGTTATGTATCTTTGTAACCCGCTATAAAGTGCGGGCCCAATTTCTCTTATGACTACAAAAACTATATAATTTCTATAGTAACCTGATTTTTGAAGTAAATGATTAAAGTTTAATGCTTTAAGTGACTTTCTCTGTGTACTTCTTTGACTTTTTTTTTTTTTTTATATTTGACCTGTAGTGATAAAAACATAATGTGACCGAACACCCCCTACGTTGATTTATACTACAATTTAAGTATAAACAAGTGTACAGTACTACAATGTGTTTTAATGCTTTAAAACTTGTGCATTATGATGAGTAAAGTAGTTTTTGTGATATATTATCTACCCATACAATTAGATATACATACACGGTGGTGTTTGATTTCGACTTAATGGGGAAATAACTATATGAGGTAAGTCATAATGAGTCTGTTTGTTTATAACTTAATCCAGGCAACACGACTTAATCGAAAAAGCCATGAGGTGATGCTTTCCCCATTAAGTCATGAATTTTTTTTTCTTTTTTATATTTATAAAATTTATATTAATTACAATTTTATGCCTTCTATGGTTTCGTTAAAAAATATTTAATTTATAATATTATTTTTTTAAAAATAAATTTTTTATTTTAAATTAAAACTTTATTACTTATATACCAATTTTATTATTAAAAACTTTTATTCAAATTTATATATCACTAAATATATTTTGTTTACAATAACAAGACATTTGAAATGAAAAATTTGTCAAATTTTATTATTAAGACTATTAATTCAGAATGAAAACAAACGAGAGCATCAACTTATCCAAACAGACATAATATATCCAATACTTTAATCAAACAAAATTTAATGAGTAAAAAAACAAACAACCTCTAAATCAAGTAAGTCAGAGTACGGCGTACCACATATCGTGGACTGTGAATTCTTTGTGACAACAGAGTTCTGCGTACCCTCTGTGGCATTGAATATGGAAGCCTCGTCGAATGGTTCGTTGTCGTTGGGATTACAATTATCCATGATAATATAATTTGGGGGTAAGAAACAATACACATTTATATATAACATAAAGTTTGAAAAAGGTCAGATTTCCTTTACAATTTCTTCGCCTCTAAGTATTTGAAGTTTTGAACAGATTTGGGGAAGGGTAGGGTCATCGATTTCGAATGTCCTGTGCCAAAATATAATTAAAACAAATACTTTTAATAATTTATAGATAATATATATGACTTAAAACAAGTGTATCAAAGTAATACTTCCTCCAGATCACAATAAGTGATACATTTGAACTTTTATGAATTTTGAGTGAAAAGATTAAAGTATAGGTTAAAATATAATAAAATACATAGTTAGCGGATGATGAGTCTCACTTTTCTTGGATAAAGTAATATTAATGAGTTATAATAGTAAAAGTAAGAGTATAAAGATAATTTCATTTTATAAAGTGGATAGTTAGTGGAGGTTGTGTCCCACATTTTTGCCAATAAGGTAACTTTTGAAGTGTATCACCTATTATGAAACACCCATTTATATAAAGTGTATTACTTATTGTGATACGGAAGAAGTATAATATATGTATACTAGCTTCAAAGCCCGCCCGTTTGGGCGGGCATGCTTCAAGAGATATGTAGGAAAATGACTAAAATATCGACATTGTTTAAATAACATAACAATTCATAATTAAAATGAATGAGAAACAATTTTTGATACATAAATAAATGCTATAAGAAATTTAGATACGAAATAAAACTTCTTTGTAAACGACATTTGTTGTTGAGTTAATGTAATTGCCATCTTTTTCGTAACAAATAACCTTCAATCTTTTCTTACTCTTAACTCTTGACACCGACATACAATTGACCATGTGAGAATACTGATTTCTGAATAATCAAACAACTTGCAACAACGTCTGACCTTGGCTTTTATTAATAGTTATAGCAAAGCAAACTTGAACATGAAATTGTCTCCGGTTCAATTGGAAAGACATTTTGTTGTTGGAATGACTAATAACCATGCGAGGGATATCGTAAATTGTACATGTAGAGGATCAATACAACTTTTTATTCTTAAGTTTGTCGTATGTGCATTTAATAGGATTTATTCACTAAGCAAATTAACATTAAATAAAATATGATTTACCTCTCTTTTTACCATGTTTGACCCAATAGATATAGAACAACCCAAATTTTTGCAATTTGAGTAAAATACAAGTTCTAGACATTCTAAAGCGGATAATATTCATATACAAATTGTTAACAGTAAATTGTTCCCTTTGGTATCTCTATATCACATGTTTCTTCCTGAATCAAGCCCAAACACTGACTCAAAGTCAAAACAGTCAACATGTCTCACTAATCACTCCCATAAGAATCAAATGGAAACAATTGCTACTATGACCACAAAACTCAATCAAAATGAACAGGCCGAATAAGTAAAAAGTCCCCCAAGTGTTTTAAAGTAGACAACCTTCTACATGTAATCTTCATTTATTTGATCCCTGTTTCATTTCAATAAATAACAAAATGCTCTTTTGTAGCTGCATCAACGATTCAATATTAGATTCGATAATAAAAAATGGAAATTTTATAGAATGCAAACTAATGCTTCTATAATATGAAGACTATTTAATATAATTTTTAACATAATATTTGCAAGCACTATGTAAAATTTAGTAAGAGAAAAATACAAAGATAAACATCTAGTACAAATATGATGCAATTACATTGTCGTTGGGATTACAATTATCCATGATAATATAATTTGGGGGTAAGATACAATACACATTTATATATAACATAAAGTTTGAAAAAGGTCAGATTTCCTTTACAATTTCTTCGCCTCTAAGTATTTGAAGTTTTGAACAGATTTGGGGAAGGGTAGGGTCATCAATTTCGAATGTCTTGTGCCAAAATATAATTAAAACAAATACTTTTAATAATTTATAGATAATATATATGACTTAAAACAAGTGTATCAAAGTAATACTTCCTCCAGATCACAATAAGTGATACATTTGAACTTTTATGAATTTTGAGTGAAAAAATTAAAGTATAGGTTAAAATATAATAAAATATTTTTCTCATAGTGATATAATCTTTTTAACTTTTATATTTAACATTTAACTTATAATAGTATAACTAGCCTATAACCCTTCATATATGTTTTATATTTATTTTTGGACAGATAAAATATTTATTTATAGAAGTAGTGGTTTTCTATGTCATTCAAACACTTCATTTGTGCAGAATGTCATTTTCAAATCTTTTAAAAAAGCTATTCAACTAAACAAGAATCGTATTTCAATTATATTGTTTTATTGTTTCTTTTTTCTGGAATTTACATTGGGTTTAAAGAACGAAGGTGTCGTTGCCACAAAGTGCAACAATATTTATCTATTTTCTAATTAATATATCAGTGATCACCTTAAACGTTATAAAATATAACTTTATGTTAGAACTTTAGTCTTTAGGTGTGTACGCAGGTACAAATTATTATATACCTAACATTCACCATCGGGTGAATAGTTACCGGACGAATTAGTTTGTGACAATACATCATTTTCGTTTGACTATATATTACTTGTAGGTGAATAGAAGCTAAAATAGCAATCTGCTGGAGTGGTTAAGGAATTTGTTTTTGACCTGTTGCGCTGGTATTCGAATCCTGCACTGTCCTTTTCTTTTTTTTAATCAAGTTACATGATATTACACTTTAGCCCCTTGAAACTTAACTTTTCTTAAATTGTAATTATTACCCTGAACTTTAATACTCTCTCCGTCCCACAAAAACTTCTCATTTGGCTTTTACACAACTTTTGAGGTGATAGTTAGTGGTGGGGTCATTGATAATACTTTTCATTAAAATATAAGGTTGAGTTGGAAAGAGAAAGATACTTAGTGGATATTAATGGTGGGATCTTTAGTAATAATAGTTTTTTATTGTGTGGAGCCCATCAAATATAAGAAATGAGAATTTTTTGTGTGACAAAAATATAGTGTGAAATGAGAAGTTTTTGTGGGACACAGGGAGTATTCCACATCTATTATGAACTTTAACATTCAACATTTATTATAATTACTCATCTGAACTTAAATTTTTCTTAAATAACAAATTATTATCATGAACTTAAATATTTGACGTCTACATTTCTTCAAAAAATTATTGTTTACCCTCAATTTTTATATATTTTTATATAACTAAAAAAATCATATATAACCAAAATGCCGGTTTTGCTTTAACAATTATTATTAAATGTATTTTTTTGTATAAGATAAATGTTAATAATACTTTTGTTTTTATTATTAGTAATTTATATACTTCCTCCGTATCAAAATAAGTGACACACTTTCCATTTTGGGATGTATCAAAATAAGTGACACACTTTGAAAACTTTCCTTATTTGGTAAAAATAGTGGTACACATACCCACTAACTATCCACTTTAATAAAGTGAAACTACCCTTATACTCTTACTTATATTTTTAAAACTCATTAATATCACTTTATTCAAGAAAAGTGGGACCCATTCTCCAATAACTATATATTTTAATCTATTTTAACCTCTACTTTAATTTTTTACCTCAAAAAACGTGTAAGCCAATTTGTATCACTTATTTTGATATGGAGGAAGTACAAAGTTGGTTTCAACGAGGCCTGAATTTTCAAACAAACGTTTGTACTTTTATTATTAATCTTATTGAGAGGTAGTTAAATGCATAAAGAATCTTTTGTCTAATTGTATACCTTTAGGTAGATAACACATGATATAGCTAAATGCTGTACAACTGAAACGTTTATTAATTTAAACAATCTTTTGGACATTGTATGAGAATACCTGCAGCATTGCGCGGGTAGCATTGCGCGGGTAGCATTATGCTAGTAATCAATCAATCCTTATATGTCCCTCAATCATGTAATGATTATTTTCATATTGAAGTATTTTGGCTTTATATGGATGGGTGTATTCTCAGCTGGATGATTTGGAAAATCACGCTTAGACTACACGGTATGGGTTATGTGGAGGGGTCGTGGGGCTGAGGTGGCCTTTCGGCCACGCCGTGCTTGACCGGGGAACACCGCCCCCTACACGGCGTGGGGTGCGGTGGTGGAGATCTGTGGCCACGGGAACGATCGAGCACGAGCGGGGGAGCGAGAGATTTTCGACCGTTGGAGCGTCCAAACGGTCATATGACCGTTACTAATTAAAAAAACAACTGTTTTTTTATTTTTTATTTCCCCTATATATACACACACTAATACATCTTTTTTTCTCACATCTTTACCATCTTTCTCTCTACAACCATTCTCTCTACAATATTATTTTTCTCACATCTTTTACTACCAAATGGATTCCAACCAAAGCTCGCCCGATTCCAACCAAAACACGCACGACAATCTCGGATTTGCACAGTTCGAGCCATATATTAATCTGCTCAACACATGCGTTGTTCCACCGAATACCCAATACCAACAACCTCCATACCAACAATTCCAAAACCCCCATTTCCAAAACCCACAATACCAAAACACCCAATTCCAAAACCCCAATTTCCAAAACACAATTCCAACCAAATCAGTTTCAACAAAGTCAATTCCAAAGTGCTCAATTCCAAAGTACACAATTCCAACAAACAGAGGCTGGCGGTAGTCGAGCAAAAAAGAAGTCGAAAGGGAAGGGGAAAGCCAAAGAGAAAGAAGTTATTGATTCTGACGGTCCATTGACTTGGACCACTGAAGAAGAATTCGCGTTGTGTAAAGCTTGGTGTGCCGAGTCAAAAGACCCAAAGGATGGGAATAGCAAGCAAACCAAAGGGCTATGGGACGCTGTGTCCAAAGCATTCCACGAGCTTATGGGGCGTCCAACGTACCGAAACCACGACAAACTTTCTGGGAAATGGCGTCAACTAGTCACCAATTTAACAAAGTTTAACGGTATCTACAACAAGCTCATGTCTGAGAAACGTAGCGGGATGAGTGATTTTGATGTTATGGCAGCAGCAAGGCTAGAATACAAGGGTAATGGGCGTAATGGTTTTGAGCAAGAAAAGCAGTGGTTGGTAGTCAAAGACGATCCAAAATGGTTAGCGATGCCGACTTCACAAGAGCACCAACAACAACAACAATCAAAGCGGTCTCGTAGTTCCCATTCGGTTGATGTTTCTGATGGTCATACGACTACTTCGCGTATCGACCTAAATGCTGGGGACGACGACATCCCCGATGACTTGTTCGATGAAGTCGAAGAAACCACCACTCCAAGCCGACCGGTAGGAAGAGATAAGACCAAACGAGCACTACGGCATGCGGCGCAGCAGGCATCGTCAAACAATACGATGGACGAAGTCACAAAGTTGTTGGCCGATCATGGTGTGTCGTCAAAAGAGAAGGTTGCGTTGAAGAAGGAAAAACTGCAGACGGACAAGACCGCTAAAGAGGGAAAATAATGCTCAATACCATCTCCATTTTGAAGCATAAAGAGGAAGGATTGGATGGGGAGGATCTCGAGATCTTGCGCTAAGCGAAAGCGAAGGCGAGGGCCGCTTTCCGCAATTTAAGCTAGTTTTTTTTTCTTCAAGTCTTGTATTTTTTTCTTAATTTCTAGTATTTTAATTTTTTATTTTCAAGTATTGTAATGTTTGAATTTTAATTTTAATGAAATTTTAATTTTATGTTTAAAAAATAAAGTGAAAATAAATGATGAGTTGGAAAAAAATGGTGTGGGGTGGGGTGGTGGGTATTTCCTGGAAAAAGTGGAGTGGTGTGGTGTGGTATGGTTGTTGAGGTGGCAGATGATGTGACAGAAAAAATGGGGGGTGGTGGTGCCCATACCCCATAGTCTTAGTTTTTAAGGTACGAGAAAACTAAGCAATACACAGGAAAGTTGTTTTTAAAAATAGAAATAAATTATATTAATTACATAACATCCATTTATATATGGAGAGAACACATATATGATTACATAAAATGAAAAGGAATATGTTTATATGTTTATCAGCAGACGTCATGGTGTTACGTTCCATCATTAATTTTACCATATCCTTAGCCAGCGTCACCTGTAATTGAAGAACATATTCGCCATATCATGAGCACGTTGTTTTCGAGGGTTTCGGTAGTGGTAAATTTAAAAGAAAATGGATCGATAGGTTTGTTTTTAGTTGATAAAGGGTCAAAACTTGAAAAAGGATCAAAAGAAACAGGTTATAGCGGTCGAAGGCCAACTATATAACTCATATACGATATACTTATAAATTCTAAATCATTTTATATTTAAAACACTAATTATTCATATATAAATCGGGTTTTCATCGAAATCCGGTGCTTAAACTTGTTTAATGGCTAGGTTAACAAAAAATCCGGTTTTCAAACCGGTCCCTCTAAACCTCGAACCAATCCCGGTCCGGCGGTTCTTGAACTGATCCGATTCAGCCACGTTGAAACTGGTCCGGTTCAGAAACCAGTTTTCTTGTGCATGTCTACGTTAGTACATATGAGGGCCAACTCCACCCACACGTTTTAAATTTACCCGCATTTGATCCAAATCCATTTGACCCATGTCCCAACCCGACATGTTTTAAACTTCATAGAGGAAAATAAAGTATATAACTACCTCGGGTTGTGCTTTGAGAGTTGCATGAGCAAACTTGCGTTTTCTTTTTGCAGTTCTTCCACCTGAAACACGTTTTTTGTTCACAAAGCGGTTATGGATGTAACTGAAATGGAACAGAATATGATCTAATGTAATCTAATTCGGTTAACCATATGCAATGGAATGGAATCGCAATTATGTTTTTGATGTTAGCAAATACATACTTGTTGCACAAGTTCGGTTATACGTGCTAGTTTTCTTCTTCTTGAGCGCCTAGCCGATTCTCTGTTTGAAATCATCCTGAAATTAAGCCGAACATATCAATTTGGGATTAAAAGACCTTTTTTTTTATAACAACGTGAAACTATAGCAAAATCTCACCTTTCTTTTTGAATATTCATCTGATTGCATCTCTGTTTAGCTTCAATATTTGTATCATCATCATCCGGTTGTTTTTCATCAGTTGTTGCCCCAATCACATTCGTATCCCTCTTTTTTCGTTTGGCATCTGAAATTGGGTTATATCTGATCAAATAGCTAAGATGGGCGGGTTGGGCAACATATCAAAATAGGTAATTTTTGGTACAGGTGAAACTAGTAGATTCAAGTTATGTTGATGTGAAATACTTTTTGTTCATAAGACTGTATAAAATCCTTTATGAAAAATTAATGTGTCAAATTATATATACTACTATAACATTTATCAAATATTTTTACTATTTATAGATAGTTGAGGAATAGTGTTCTTTCCCCACATTTAAGCGGTTTTTGTTGCTGTGGTCGACTTTTGCTTTTGACCTTTCAACATACTCTGTCATTGTTAGTTTCATGGTATTTAAATGATTTTTTTTATACAATAATAATAGTTTTTCTATGGTATCTTTTCTATTTTATTTGAAATTATTTTATATAATTGTAGTGTACAAAGTAAGGAAATTTGCAACTAATCCAAATTATTTTATATAATTATAATAGCGTATATATTGAGTAAATTTGTAACTAATCTAATCTCTTTACACATGTTCCAAATGTAAACTAGAATAATAATCATTTAAGTCACTCTAACAAAATTGATAACATACTAATTTTGTAAAAATGTTATGTATCTTTGTAACCCGCTATAAAGTGCGGGCCCAATTTCTCGTATGACTACAAAAACTATATAAGTTCTATAGTAACCTGATTTTTGAAGTAAATGATTAAAGTTTAATGCTTTAAGTGACTTTCTCTGTGTACTTCTTTGACTTTTTTTTTTATATTTGACCTGTAGTGATAAAACATAACGTGACCGAACACCCCCTACGTTGATTTATACTACAATTTAAGTATAAACAAGTGTACAGTACTACAATGTGTTTTAATGCTTTAAAACTTGTGCATTATGATGAGTAAAGTAGTTTTTGTGATATATTATCTGCCCATACAATTAGATATACATACACGGTGGTGTTTGATTTCGACTTAATGGGGAAATAACTATATGAGGTAAGTCATAATGAGTCTGTTTGTTTATAACTTAATCCAGGCAACACGACTTAATCGAAAAAGTCATGAGGTGATGCTTTCCCCATTAAGTCATGAATTTTTTTTTTCTTTTTTATATTTATAAAATTTATATTAATTACAATTTTATGCCTTCTATGGTTTCGTTAAAAAATATTTAATTTATAATATTATTTTTTTAAAAATAAATTTTTTATTTTAAATTAAAACTTTATTACTTATATACCAATTTTATTATTAAAAACTTTTATTCAAATTTATATATCACTAAATATATTTTGTTTACAATAACAAGACATTTGAAATGAAAAATTTGTCAAATTTTATTATTAAGACTATTAATTCAGAATGAAAACAAACGAGAGCATCAACTTATCCAAACAGACATAATATATCCAATACTTTAATCAAACAGAATTTAATGATTAAAAAAACAAACAACCTCTAAATCAAGTAAGTCAGAGTACGGCGTACCACATATCGTGGACTGTGAATTCTTTGTGACAACAGAGTTCTGCGTACCCTCTGTGGCATTGAATATGGAAGCCTCGTCGAATGGTTCGTTGTCGTTGGGATTACAATTATCCATGATAATATAATTTGGGGGTAAGAAACAATACACATTTATATATAACATAAAGTTTGAAAAAGGTCAGATTTCCTTTACAATTTCTTCGCCTCTAAGAATTTGAAGTTTTGAACACAGATTTGGGGAAGGGTAGGGTCATCGATTTCGAATGTCCTGTGCCAAAATATAATTAAAACAAATACTTTTAATAATTTATAGATAATATATATGACTTAAAACAAGTGTATCAAAGTAATACTTCCTCCAGATCACAATAAGTGATACATTTGAACTTTTATGAATTTTGAGTGAAAAGATTAAAGTATAGGTTAAAATATAATAAAATACATAGTTAGCGGATGATGAGTCTCACTTTTCTTGGATAAAGTAATATTAATGAGTTATAATAGTAAAAGTAAGAGTATAAAGATAATTTTATTTTATAAAGTGGATAGTTAGTGGAGGTTGTGTCCCACATTTTTGCCGATAAGGTAACTTTTGAAGTGTATCACCTATTATGAAACACCCATTTATATAAAGTGTATTACTTATTGTGATACGGAAGAAGTATAATATATGTATACCAGCTTCAAAGCCCGCCTGTTTGGGCGGGCATGCTTCAAGAGTTACGTAGGAAAATGACTAAAATATCGACATTGTTTAAATAACATAACAATTCATAATTAAAATGAATGAGAAACAATTTTTGATACATAAATAAATGCTATAAGAAATTTAGATACGAAATAAAACTTCTTTGTAAACGACATTTGTTGTTAAGTTAATGTAATTGCCATCTTTTTCGTAACAAATAACCTTCAATCTTTTCTTACTCTTAACTCTTGACACCGACATACAATTGACCATGTGAGAATACTGATTTCTGAATAATCAAACCAACTTGCAACAACGTCTGACCTTGGCTTTTATTAATAGTTATAGCAAAGCAAACTTGAACATGAAATTGTCTCCGGTTCAATTGGAAAGACATTTTGTTGTTGGAATGACTAATAACCATGCGAGGGATATCGTAAATTGTACATGTAGAGGATCAATACAACTTTTTATTCTTAAGTTTGTCGTATGTGCATTTAATAGGATTTATTCACTAAGCAAATTAACATTAAATAAAATATGATTTACCTCTCTTTTTACCATGTTTGACCCAATAGATATAGAACAACCCAAATTTTTGCAATTTGAGTAAAATACAAGTTCTAGACATTCTAAAGCGGATAATATTCATATACAAATTGTTAACAGTAAATTGTTCCCTTTGGTATCTCTATATCACATGTTTCTTCCTGAATCAAGCCCAAACACTGACTCAAAGTCAAAACAGTCAACATGTCTCACTAATCACTCCCATAAGAATCAAATGGAAACAATTGCTACTATGACCGCAAAACTCAATCAAAATGAACAGGCCGAATAAGTAAAAAGTCCCCCAAGTGTTTTAAAGTAGACAACCTTCTACATGTAATCTTCATTTATTTGATCCCTGTTTCATTTCAATAAATAACAAAATGCTCTTTTGTAGCTGCATCAACGATTCAATATTAGATTCGATAATAAAAAATGGAAATTTTATAGAATGCAAACTAATGCTTCTATAATATGAAGACTATTTAATATAATTTTTAACATAATATTTGCAAGCACTATGTAAAATTTAGTAAGAGAAAAATACAAAGATAAACATCTAGTACAAATATGATGCAATTACATTGTCGTTGGGATTACAATTATCCATGATAATATAATTTGGGGGTAAGAAACAATACACATTTATATATAACATAAAGTTTGAAAAAGGTCAGATTTCCTTTACAATTTCTTCGCCTCTAAGTATTTGAAGTTTTGAACAGATTTGGGGAAGGGTAGGGTCATCGATTTCGAATGTCCTGTGCCAAAATATAATTAAAACAAATACTTTTAATAATTTATACATAATATATATGACTTAAAACAAGTGTATCAAAGTAATACTTCCTCCAGATCACAATAAGTGATACATTTGAACTTTTATGAATTTTGAGTGAAAAGATTAAAGTATAGGTTAAAATATAATAAAATACATAGTTAGCGGATGATGAGTCTCACTTTTCTTGGATAAAGTAATATTAATGAGTTATAATAGTAAAAGTAAGAGTATAAAGATAATTTCATTTTATAAAGTGGATAGTTAGTGGAGGTTGTGTCCCACATTTTTGCCAATAAGGTAACTTTTGAAGTGTATCACCTATTATGAAACACCCATTTATATAAAGTGTATTACTTATTGTGATACGGAAGAAGTATAATATATGTATACTAGCTTCAAAGCCCGCCCGTTTGGGCGGGCATGCTTCAAGAGATATGTAGGAAAATGACTAAAATATCGACATTGTTTAAATAACATAACAATTCATAATTAAAATGAATGAGAAACAATTTTTGATACATAAATAAATACTATAAGAAATTTAGATACGAAATAAAACTTCTTTGTAAACGACATTTGTTGTTGAGTTAATGTAATTGCCATCTTTTTCGTAACAAATAACCTTCAATCTTTTCTTACTCTTAACTCTTGACACCGACATACAATTGACCATGTGAGAATACTGATTTCTGAATAATCAAACCAACTTGCAACAACGTCTGAGCTTGGCTTTTATTAATAGTTATAGCAAAGCAAACTTGAACAGGAAATTGTCTCCGGTTCAATTGGAAAGACATTTTGTTGTTGGAATGACTAATAACCATGCGAGGGATATCGTAAATTGTACATGTAGAGGATCAATACAACTTTTTATTCTTAAGTTTGTCGTATGTGCATTTAATATGATTTATTCACTAAGCAAATTAACATTAAATAAAATATGATTTACCTCTCTTTTTACCATGTTTGACCCAATAGATATAGAACAACCCAAATTTTTGCAATTTGAGTAAAATACAAGTTCTCGACATTCTAAAGCGGATAATATTCATATATAAATTGTTAACAGTAAATTGTTCCCTTTGGTATCTCTATATCACATGTTTCTTCCTGAATCAAGCCCAAACACTGACTCAAAGTCAAAATAGTCAACATGTCTCACTAATCACTCCCATAAGAATCAAATGGAAACAATTGCTACTATGACCACAAAACTCAATCAAAATGAACAGGCTGAATAAGTAAAAAGTCCCCCAAGTGTTTTAAAGTAGACAGCCTTCTACATGTAATCTTCATTTATTTGATCCCTGTTTCATTTCAATAAATAACAAAATGCTCTTTTGTAGCTGCATCAACGATTCAATATTAGATTCGATAATAAAAAATGGAAATTTTATAGAATGCAAACTAATGCTTCTATAATGTGAAGACTATTTAATATAATTTTTAACATAATATTTGCAAGCACTATGTAAAATTTAGTAAGAGAAAAATACAAAGATAAACATCTAGTACAAATATGATGCAATTACATTGTAGATACCAGAATTCAAAAATAAAAATGATATACGAAATGCAGCTACATTGTAACCATAATAAATATGATTCCTAATCATAACCCTGAGTTTTAATTTTGGGGAAATGAAAAAAATTGCACCTTTCTCATGACAGAAATCACTATCCCTTAATTTAATAAATATATCGGTAATTACATAGTAAATTTAAACATTACTAATTAGTGATCTTAAAGGTTTACTTCAATTTAAGATGCATACCGTAGGTAAAAAAGAGAAACTCGACAAAATCACAAGAATATTATAACAATTAAAGATGAATTCATAACCTTGATGTATTAGTCTTTCTTAATCTCAGATTCAGTAGCCGAGGGTTTAACCGCGAGAACATCATACGTAGTATTCTGTCTCCTTCACCATGGATCATAAATCAATTCGCTAGGGTTCTTAATCGGCATTCCTTCCAATGAACAATCGATCTATAATTGTTTAAAATCTAAAATTTAAATGAAAATCCCAAAGACTAAATCTCGAATTCCTTAATTCCTCTTTATAGACCCAGATTGAGGGAGTAAGTCTGATGTCGGTCGTAAGAGACCTACTCGCCACCAATGTTATGAAGTCCTAGATGCTGCAAATGAATATATGCGTAGTGTTTGATGACATATGTCATCTAGCCTAATTACACGTCATGAAAACCATCCAATCAGAAGGTGTTAATGGACACGTGTACAAATTCAATACAAATTTAGGCTCCATATATAGAGGAAGATTTAACATATATGAGATTGATAAATAAATAAAGAATTTAATTATAAACATAATTATGATTCTTAATTTTGTAGAAGAAAAACATGATTGAATACACATACAATTTCTGTACGTGATAAAGAAAAACATTTTAAAAAGTTGTTGTAACATAATGGATATATATATATATATATATATATATATATATATATATATATATATATATATATATATATATATATATATATATATATATTTATATATATATATATATATATATATATATATATATATATATATATATTTATATATATATATATATATATATATATATATATATATATATATATATATATATATTTATATATATATATATATATATACGATTATGTAATGAATACACAAAATGAATGTTGGAAATTTTTGGACACATATAATTATATATAATTAATGGTTAGTATGTCCAAAATGTAGTTGTGGTAAATGAGATATCGACTCTCAAAGTGGGGTGTATGGAATAAAGAAATCAAACAAATGAACTAGTGGAAACTTGAACCTATCCACACTCGTCTCCAGGGTTTCATGGGGGTTCGGGTTTTGCCACTCGGTTTTTGTCACTTGAGTTAGTGATAGTATTCAAATAATATTACTGATAATAATATTTATATTTTAATGTTTGTCATTAAAATATATGTTTGAATTAGTGGTTTTATTTTCTTTGTATTGAATTGAAATAATGACCATAATGACATTAATGTAGGTCATTATACCCATGACCATTTTCTAGTATAAATAGAGATGGTGTGGTTCATTTGTAAGTACACAAACACAAATTCATATACTTTCCTACTCACTTACAAGCATCACAGTTTGTTCTCTTCAAGTTTAGTGATCCTTAAACACAAGAACTTTCGATAAGTGTTTTGGCTTGGATTATATTCGGTAGTGTAAAACTACTCGGTTGTTTTACCCTGGGAGATAGACGACGGATCTATTTTAAGGGGATCGTAAATTTCACGAGACTCAACCAAAACTTGTTCCTTCTTTGGTTCTACATATTCTTGTTTCAATCTTGTATTTGTTTTTAGTCATTTCCCAATTGCATTGTTTTTTATTTAATGAAAATTGGTATTAGCTCCTACAAACTTAAAATAGATTTTCCTCTCTTTGCTAATACCGGTTGGAAAATACATGTTTTTTCGGATTTTGCTTGATTAATCGCATAGATTCGGAAAAAGTGGTTATTGAAACGTTTATATAGAACAAAATGTTCAATTGAGTTTTTTAGAAATTTTCCAATTTTGTTTTGTTTAAATTGTTAAATCAAATTTTTGGATTTAAAGTTTATTATATCAAGTTTTTAAAGGTTGATTTTAAATAACTTGATAAATCGTTTAAAACAATTTTGGATTTAAAATTTATAATTGTAAGAATTATTGTTGTTAATTCTAAGTTTTGCAATCATATTTATTTGTAAGGTTCAAGATAGTCATAGGCTTCTTGAGTTGATTCTCATTAGAGATGATATTTGAAATAAATCTTACAAACATTTGTATATCATTGTGAAATTTGTTGATTGTTAAAATATCAAAAATTACATTGGTTTGTAAGTGATTTTGATTTCCATTTTCTTCATCTCAAGGTAGGTTTGACTTCTTGACATATGGTTTCAATTTGTGAGACTATTTGGGAATCAAATATTTTCGATTTATATTTCATAATATTGTCATTATTCTTTAAATATAAAGAATTTGTTTGAGAAAATATTTTATAAACTTTTCGTAATTTTCATTTTATACATATCAAGATTACTTTGGTATCTTGAATATAGTCTCATTATGTGAGATATTTGGAAATTAAAAGTTTTTGGATATAAAAGTTTTGATTTATTTTGTTTCAAGTATCAAGATAACTTGGGTTTTCTTGACTTTAATCTTATATAGTGAGAAAATGTACTTGAACCTTTGGTTTTAAAATTTTATAACTTTTAGTTATCAAGATTGCCTTGGCATCTTGAATTTATTCTCAATCTTGTGAGATTTTACTTTATGAATTTCAAATTTTGAATTTAAGAAAAGTACATTCGTTTATGTTATTTCCATTTTATGCATGTCAAGGTAGCTTTGGCTTCTTGACATATGGTTTCAATTTGTGAGACTATTTGGAAATTTAATGTTTGGATTGAAATTTCACATTATTGTTGTTCTCTTGAATTATAGAGATTTTTCTTTGAAAAATTTTAATTTCCTTTTTATACATATCAAGATTACTTTGGTTTGTTGAATATAGTCTCAAAATGTGAGATATTTCGAAATTATAAGATTCTTGAAATAAAAAGGTTTTGTTGATTTAAGTTTTCAAGATAACTTTGGTTACTTGAATTTTCTTAAATTTGGTAAAAGTTAAATTCTTCGGATTTTATATCTATGGATTGTTTTGGCATCTAGAATTTTACTTTCAAATTGTGAGACTTGGTAAAAGTTTGGTAGATATTAATTAGTAAGATACAAGATAGTCGTTGGCTTCTTGAGTTGATTCTTGAAAAAATGATACTTGCAAGAAATCTTATAACTAATTAAATTGTGTTTCTTTTGTGAAACTTATTGATTGTTGAGGCTTATTGGTCAAATTTGCATTTTTATTTGATAAAATGAAAAATGTTGTGACAATGCCTAACATGGAAATGTACATGAAGGAAGATGTGCATAATGTGGCCATGATTTCCGACTTGTCGGAAGTGAATTTGATGGGAACCAATTGAAGCGGATGGTATGTCGATACGGGTGCTACCCGTCATGTGTGTTTCTATAAAAGTATGTTTATCATTTTCAAAGATGTTGAAAATGAGCAAACACTTTTATTGAAAAGCTGGCTACCACATATATAAAAGGTGAAGGAAATGTTATCTTAAGGATGAATTCCGGAAATGATGTTACATTAAGCAATGTTTTGTATGTTCCGGAGATTTGAAAGAATCATGTGTCCGGATGGTTGCTTACTAAGTTTGTTACTCGGGTTGTGATTGAATCCAATGGAATTGTGTTATCAGAATGTGGAATTGTTGTTGGTAAACATGTTAAAATTAAATGTGACAACTTTTAACCGCGATTTTAATAATTTTTTGAATTGTTAAATATTTAACATGGTTGATTATGCCATATAAATTTAATTAAATTTGGTTTTAAATAAATTTAATTGCATACCACCAACATTCCATATTGATTCAACTCACAAATGTAACAAATGTAACAAATTCATAATTCCATTTGTTGAAAGAAATAACCAAACTCCTTGATATGATTCATACAAAAGTGTGTGATTTGAAATCAACTTCTAAAGGTGGTCACAAGTATATCATAATGTATATTGATGATTATACTACATAGTGATATGTACGAATTAAATTATATTGTTAATTTTACTTAATGATAAGTAAATTTGAAGCAATTAATTTACTAAGTTGTACAAATGTGGGGGTATGTCGTGTGTCGACTACTTATCTTCTATATAAGATACCTCGTTAAGGTTAGATGAATCATTGTACGAATTTTGGTTTGAAAGAAAACCGTCTTAAAAATACGTACGAATGTGGGGGGTACCTTGCTAAGGTACTCATTCAACTTCATAAAAGTTACATCAATTAAAGAAGATATTTTAAATAATTGATGTATATATTGGTATTATCTTACATTTACATTAGTCAAGTGTACAATGTATAATGGTAAGACATAATATGATATAACAACTACTCTCAAGTGAAGTTATCATGATTGACTCTGAAAGTTAATGATAACATTGCGGATCCGCTTATGAAAAGGCTTAAGTAGAGAGTTAGTTATAAAGGAATGTGACTAAAGCCCGTGGAATAAAGTTTATGCGAAGGAAACCTAACCTAGTTGACTGGAGATCCCAAGATCTAGGTTCAATAGGACAACCTAATTGTATAAACGAAGGGATGTCACTGTGGGGGTAACAGAATTCCTCCAAACATTCTTAAAGGGAGTACATTGTACTACTTCCTAGTCCATTCCTAGTTCAGTGACAATGAAGATAAGCACTATGGCTTTTAATGATTCGTGATAGAGAATCACCTATATGAGGGAGAAGTGGGGTCGCTTCAAATGGAATTGTTGGGGCACAATTCTTAGTATCTCTCGCAGAACCAGGCAGTGTCCATGACCAAGACGGGCACGATAAGAGGATATGGACAAGTTAGGGAGAGTCTTGTGAGAATGTATACTGTCGTCTACAAAAAAGGCGGATTCAGTTCAAGGACATAGCGTCTACTGACTGCTAGGAGACTAAGTGTGCTTCTCAAGGGAAGGTTCAAAGGCCAAAACCTACCTATCCTTTGCAAGACTTAACTTTTGAACATTTATCGAAATTTTGTAGTGTTTTCGATCGATCTCTATTCATGTGGGGGATTGTTGGAAATTTTTGGACACATATAATTATATATTTAATTATATATAATTAATGGTTGGTATGTCCAAAATGTAGTTGTGGTGAATGAGATATCGACTCTCAAAGTGGGGTGTATGGAATAAAGAAATCAAACAAATGAACTAGTGGAAACTTGATCCTATCCACACTCGTCTCCCGGGTTTTAGGGGGTTCGGGTTTTGCCACTCGATTTTTGTCACTTGAGTTAGTGAAAGTATTCAAATAATATTATTGATAATAATATTTATATTTTAATGTTTGTCATTAAAATATATGTTTGAATTAGTGGTTTTATTTTCTTTGTATTGAATTGAAATAATGACTATAATGACATTAATGTAGGTCATTATACCCATGACCATTTTCTAGTATAAATAGAGATGGTGTGGTTCATTTGTAAGTACACAAACACAAATTCATATACTTTCCTACTCACTTACAAGCATCACAATTTGTTCTCTTCAAGTTTAGTGATCCTTAAACACAAGAACTTTCGATAAGTGTTTTGGCTTGGATTATATTCGGTAGTGTAAAACTACTCGGTTGTTTTACCCTGGGAGATAGACGACGAATCTATTTTAAGGGGATCGTGAATTTCACGAGACTCAACCAAAACTTGTTCCTTCTTTGGTTCTACATATTCTTGTTTCAATCTTGTATTTGTTTTTAGTCATTTCCCAATTGTATTATTTTTTATTTAATGAAAATTGGTATTAGCTCCTACAAACTTAAGATAGATTTTCCTCTCTTTGCTAATACCGGTTGGAAAATACATGTTTTTTCGGATTTTGCTTGATTAATCGCATAGATTCGGAAAAAGTGGTTATTGAAACGTTTATATAGAACAAAATGTTCAATTGAGTTTTTTAGAAATTTTCCAATTTTGTTTTGTTTAAATTGTTAAATCAAATTTTTGGATTTAAAGTTTATTATATCAAGTTTTTAAAGGTTGATTTTAAATAACTTGATAAATCGTTTAAAACAATTTTGGATTTAAAATTTATAATTGTAAGAATTATTGTTGTTAATTCTAAGTTTTGCAATCATATTTATTTGTAAGGTTCAAGATAGTCATAGGCTTCTTGAGTTGATTCTCATTAGAGATGATATTTGAAATAAATCTTACAAACATTTGTATATCATTGTGAAATTTGTTGATTGTTAAAATATCAAAAATTACATTGGTTTGTAAGTGATTTTGATTTCCATTTTCTTCATCTCAAGGTAGCTTTGGCTTCTTGACATATGGTTTCAATTTGTGAGACTATTTGGGAATCAAATATTTTCGATTTATATTTCATAATATTGTCATTATTCTTTAAATATAAAGAATTTGTTTGAGAAAATATTTTATAAACTTTTCGTAATTTTCATTTTATACATATCAAGATTACTTTGGTATCTTGAATATAGTCTCATTATGTGGGATATTTGGAAATTAAAAGTTTTTGGATATAAAAGTTTTGATTTATTTTGTTTCAAGTATCAAGATAACTTGGATTTTCTTGACTTTAATCTTATATAGTGAGAAAATGTACTTGAACCTTTGGTTTTAAAATTTTATAACTTTTAGTTGTCAAGATTGCATTGGCATCTTGAATTTATTCTCAATCTTGTGAGATTTTACTTTATGAATTTCAAATTTTGAATTTAAGAAAAGTACATTCGTTCATGTTATTTCCATTTTATGCATGTCAAGGTAGCTTTGGCTTCTTGACATATGGTTTCAATTTGTGAGACTATTTGGAAATTGAATGTTTGGATTGAAATTTCACATTATTGTTGTTCTCTTGAATTATAGAGATTTTTCTTTGAAAAATTTTAATTTCCATTTTATACATATCAAGATTACTTTGGTTTCTTGAATATAGTTTCAAAATGTGAGATATTTCGAAATTATAAGATTCTTGAAATAAAAAGGTTTTGTTGATTTAAGTTTTCAAGATAACTTTGGTTACTTGAATTTTCTTAAATTTGGTAAAAGTTAAATTCTTCGGATTTTATATCTATGGATTGTTTTGGCATTTAGAATTTTACTTTCAAATTGTGAGACTTGGTAAAAGTTTGGTGGATATTAGTTAGTAAGATACAAGATAGTCGTTGGCTTCTTGAGTTGATTCTTGAAAAAATGATACTTGCAAGAAATCTTATAACTAATTAAATTGTGTTTCTTTTGTGAAAATTATTGATTGTTGAGGCTTATCATCATGTAATGTACTCTTTTAACTCTTTAGCAACATTTTTTGTCGCTAAAACACAATCCCCTTGTTTCTATACAACGTGTGTTTACTTTTAAATCAACATACGAAATAATTGTTTTTCTTTTTATTTTAATCAATCAAAGTACAATAACGCACTTCCAAATATAAACAATACCACATAACGAAACTGAAAGAAAAGAAAATCCGCGATCAACGAAAACAATATTTTACAAATACTCACCGTTCATCTCCGTCCCAATCAACCTTCATTTTAGGCCCGGTAGGACCATCCTCACTGTAAAATTCACTCGGTAAAATACTAGCCACACTCCCAATTGCCGAGCCCATAACCGCGGGCAACGAATTTTCCAACTTTTCGATCTCAACTCCAATTTCATAAGTTATTTTCGGACCCCATTTTCGCGCGTAATTTAGCCATGGGGGTTCAATTAGGTCCGTGATGTACTCAGCCGCCATAATCAAATACTTGTCTTTCACATCGAAAAATTTGTCACTTTTCGCGGTATCGTTTCTAAGACCAATGACATCATTTCCTTGCACTACAAGTCCCGTGGTTGGGAACGTTGCATGGCCATTTAAAGACGGATAAGCCGCGATATTATTACCCGCGTTTAAAAACTCGAGGGATGGTGTGTCCACCCATGTCCCTCCACTATGTTGCGCGAAATAAACGCGGTATAAAACTCCATCAAAATTGCTAACCCTAAGTGTCACATGCTCCCAATCTCCTATATGTTCACCAATCCTACCAAGAGGAATATCAACTAACCCTACTTTAGCAGTTGAAGGGCCGTTAAAAGGGTAAAAGATCCAAATGGCTAGATCAGTAAACGTGGCTCCAAGCATCGGTTTGACATGAATATAAACCTCAGCAGTTTGCAAGTCACCTCTCTTGACCCTTTCTTTTTCGGTTTCGTCAACCGGGA
Organism: Calendula officinalis; assembly: GCA_963853835.1. Classification (NCBI taxonomy): domain Eukaryota; kingdom Viridiplantae; phylum Streptophyta; class Magnoliopsida; order Asterales; family Asteraceae; genus Calendula; species Calendula officinalis. The sequence continues at coordinate 40,594,390 of OY970821.1, forward strand.
GGTCGAGCCAGTACGTGCCATCGTTCGAGCCACCTTGAGGAAGGTTTGAGCCGGTGGGTTCGACGGGAATAGGGTTTGATTCGTCTCCCGTGTGATACAATTGAACCCCATTGGTGAAATACCAATTTGTTGAAGCAATCAAGTAGTTTTCTTTAGGGTGGAAATAGAATCTTGGAGAGTATTCTTGAACTAAGGCTTCAATTTGGGCTAAATTTGGCATTGAAGATGTCAAATTCTCGAAATTATTGTTCTTTAAGCAAGAAAGAGATAATAAACTTAAATCATCTCCATTTTTCACAATTATGAATGTACCTATGGACACCCCTTGAGCTTGTCTCCCTCTAACTTTTGGCCTTAATCCATACACATTCACATCATTCGAACTCCATAACAATGTATCAACTTCAGGTTCATCCGTTAGATCCGCTCGAACACAACGGATTCTATCCAAGGCGGGTTTTTCGGGTGTGGTAGTGATGATATAACCTACTGACTTGTAACCCACTGGTGGGGTTGGTAGCCATATGTAACATGAATCATTAATGTTCCAAACTAGAGTGTAGTCTAGGGGGTCAATTAGGGTTCCGCCGGAAACATCTTTTCCGGCAAGAACCCAACCAAAAAGTGGGGTGTCATTGGATTGACAATAGCAACCAAGCATGGAAAAACCATCCGGTATGGGTGATGGCTCAAAGAATGTGACATCGGTATCATTTGGTCCATCTTGGGAAGTAGACCATATTTTTGTGAAAGTTGTTATTTGTAAAACTTCAAGTCTTCCAAGATCAATTATTCCACTTGCAAAACCTTCACCTATGAAGTTGTAAATCAAAAGTTATTTAAAGTAAACCCAATTAATTAATTAATACTACTAATTTAAATATTTCCAATGTATAATGCAATGTAAAACGAGGGCAATTTTTTTCTTCCATAATTCATCTATACTTTGCCAAAAAGATTAAATATCTGCTCATTATAGTTCTTAATAGGAATGAACAGAGACGAATAAAAACCTTGTGGCCAAGCAGGCAATGGAGAGGGAAGCTTGAACCCAGTGTCAATAGGAAGAGATTGGGTTTCATTTGACGAGGCAAAGCAAGACCCACAATTTCCCATGTTTAGAATTATTGATATTATGATTTATTGGCCGAAGCTACAATGATTATATATAGAGGGAGATATTCTTATGTAGGTAGTTTATTTTTGTGTGAATTCAGAAAAAAACTTAGCTCTTAAAAAATTAAGAGTGTGTTTGGTACAAATAATTGAGAAGTGGGAAATGAAATTAGCAACAACTCCCTTGTTTGGTTGTATTGGGAAAAGGGGAGGGAGGAGAATTGTCAGTTCCTATTTTCTAGTTTTGTTTCCCTCCTTCAAGTAAAGAATTGATGGGAATTATAAACTAGAGAATTAAAAAAAAAGAGCGAGGAATTGCGAAAGCCTACTAGATAACCTCGTCTCTTAAAACACTTCAACCGCCACCCACGTTTTCGTTTGTCCGGAACAACAAGAGAAGACTCTTCCACACAGTTTCTCTGTACCAAACGTACCCTAAATGGTCAAGATCAACCCCCAAACCATCATCACCATCACGTGTGATTGAATACCATAACATCACCACCACCACCACCCCCACCCCCACTAACGCTGCCCACCGCCCACTACCACTGTCGGCCACCGTAACCACCATCGGCAACCTCCTGCCACCGCCAACGACTTTCAACCACATGTGATTGCGTATCCAATCACATGTGATTGCGGCGGCTGTCGGCAGCGGCTGTCGGCGGCGGCAGTCGGCGATGGTTGGCGGCGGCGGCCAGAGATGGTCGGCAGTGGCTGTAACGACCCAAATTTTGTGTTAAATAAGTTATGAAAAAAATATGATAAATAAGGATAAATCATTTAAAGAACGTATGAATTGGTTTCGTGTCATTTGGACACCGTATGAGGAAGCTATGGACGAAACCGTGTCGAAGCAAAGGTCGAAAAATGCAGCCTGGGCTGCATTGCCCTAGATAGCGGCGCTATCTAGGGATAGCGACGCGATTTTTGCGCTCCCAACAGAAAATCGAAATCGCGACTAGGGTAACGCTATCCTGAAACGAGATTTATCACGGGCATCAGATAGCGCGATTTCTTGATAGCGACGCGATTTTGCTGTCTGTTCAACATTAAAAACGGGGTTTGGCTCATTTTATGCAAAACGTAAACCCTAGTTTCTCTCTTCAAGTGAGTATACGTTTTTGAGTGGAAAACATCATTTGGAGCCGATTTCTTGGTCAAATCTCGTGAGTTTTGACTCCTAGTTGAAGATTAAAGGTAAATCTTCACTCCTTGATCTTTGTTGCTTTAGATCTATGGATTTCTTGGATTGGGTTTGAAACCCTAGTTCTTCGGTTGGTGATTAATGGTTAAATAAAGGTTGTATACACTTAGTAGATGGTATTTTAACAAAGAAAACAAGTGTATGCTTAAGATTTGTAAGAATCTTAAGATTTGTTAAGCCTGGGGTTTTGAATGTCACCAAAATTTGGGGAAAAGGGTGTTGGTGACTAATTAGTGTTATAAAACTAATATTGGAGACTAATGATGTCGTCCTTGGGTTGTGATTGGGTTTGAGTTTCGTTGGTGAAACCTTGGAACTAAGATTTTGGGATTTCCACCAAGTTGGATGAACTTGGTGGTTAAAGATGAAAATAGAAATTATGTGTTATCTAGTTATTAAGGATAACTAGAAATGTGATTATTATGTTGATAAGTTGCAAGAACCTAAAGGTTGGAGATATTCCAAAGGCGGGAAGCAAGGATTCGTGTTGATGAACACGATATGGATTTAGCTATCGCTAAGGTGAGTACATGAGACTTTAAAACTGGGTACATAGCAAAGAGTTTTGAAAATACGTATGATACTTCTATGAGTCTTTATTAATAAATGTTTTAATAAAGATAGTGACTGGAAAGGATAAGAGAGTAGGTGTAATGTAATACTAGAATAAGTCTAGTATGGGTATCTATTGGTAAGATATACTAATAAAAGTAAAGAACGAATATATATGAAAAAGAATATGACGTGACTAGTAATAATTGTGTATTATAGTCAAAGAAGAGATGAAAGTATTATGATATCGATAAAATAAGAAATGTATTTTATGTATAAAGTAAGTATGGACCTCATAGGGTTCATAGATGTAGACGTAGACGTGGGTTGCTTATGATCAGGTCTATGGGACCATACATGTACGTTCAAACTATATTATTAGATAACTAACTTGTTTGATAATTTATGTGATAGCCGAAGACTTTGATTGGAATAATTGTGGAGTTATGGTAAGAATGAGATGATGTGATGATGCGGGGGACCCACGGTCATGAGGTGTGGAATGAGGGGCAGTTGGGTGGATTCCCATCAACTCATCTACATTAGTAGTCTTGCTAACTAGACGTATTCCGGCGAGTAAGACAGGTATCGGTAGATTGGGCGATTCCCTCTTGCCAGTATCTCGAAGCTCATTAATGGCGATGGATTTCGGTTAATGAGTTAATGTGAAGCTTATTAATGGCGATGGATTTCGGTTAATAAGCTAATGTGATTCTAGTTAGTTAGGGGGCAACCCGATAACTAGATATGTTTGTGCTTCTAGCTAGTTTGGGGGCAACCCGATAGTTAGATATGTTTGCTAGGAGAGCAGAAATCGATAGGGTCACAATGTGGTGACTAGACGGTATTGATGTAGTATATATATATATATATATATATATATATATATAAGTTTGTATATATACTTATGAAATTATTATTATTATTGGGGTCTAAAACCCATGTATCTCACGAGACTATTTTGTCTCACGTACTATGTTTGTTTTGTGGCTTTGTACTCAGGTACTGGTTGAAGTGATAGAAGGTTGCACTAGAAGTGGCCTAGAGATGTTTAGCTCGAGAGCTCATAGGTAGATCCCGTTTGCCTATGGTTTTGATATACTTGGTGACACCGTATTTTTATAAACTCTGATAAAGGCATAAAGTTTTTGTTAAACTGTAATTTGGAAAATATGTTATATATTGGGAAAAATGTATTTTAAATGATTTAAACGATGTTTTAAAAGTACGGGTGTTACAGTGGCAGTGGTCGACGATGGTGGTGGTGGCTGGCGGTGGTGGTTGTGTATTCAATCACAAGTGATTTGATGATGATGGTGGTTAAGGGATTGATCTTCACCGTTTGAGTTTTTTATTTATTTAATGACTAAGATATGTTAACTGAGACTTTATTTTAGAAATTGACTTCCTTGAAAACAACTCATTCTTATTTATGATAAATGTATAAAGTAGTCTTTAATTTTTATCTACTTTCGAAGGATAAATCTCAACCGTTGATTAAAAATATCTAATTGTTAAAGATTAATTACATATTTTATACATGAAAGAGTATTTAATTCATTTGGCACTTAGATAAATTTTATCAAGTTTTTTTTAATTATTTATTTAATTATTATTATTTAATTATTATTATTTCGTTAAAAAAATAATATTATGTGATAATCACATGTGATTATATATACTTAATCACATGTGATTTTTTTGTATAATCACATGTGATTGTATATCATATTAAATGTGGTATTTTTATACAATCATATGTGATTATCACATAATGTGTTTTTAACAATAAAAAATTACAATAAAATAATAATTATAGTAAATAAAAAATAATTCTAAAAAAAGTAATTCAAAATAAAAAAAATCAAATTTTTTTTTATGTAAAAATTATTATAACATGTATAAAATGTGTGATCAATTTTAACCATTAATTATTATTAATCAATAGTTGAAATATATTTTTTGGGACTATAAAAAATTTAAAAACTGCTTTGAATAAACATGATCTAATACCCACCTAAATTTAGCATCTCTCATTTAACATCCAAATTTACTCTCCTTAATTTAACATCTCATCATACCCATTGCTTTAAACCCATTAACACTTTACCAAGTTCTTAACTGATTGTTGACGACATTTTGGTAAGACCCACAGTATTGATTTGACGCTGCCAAATTCCTTTTAACAGCGATCTGCCGAATGACAACGAAAGCTCTAAGAACAACGATCTCTACTAGTACTTAAATAATTAAATGAAGTGTTGAAATTAAATATGAGTGAATTTTTTGTATGTTGAAAATTTAACAAAGATAGAGAATGTGAGAATTAGTATATTCACCAATGATTATATAATACAAAATTGTTTGAGGAATATATTTTAAAAAGAATATTGATTTATTATCTATTTTCTCTTAATTTTCTATATGTTATTTTAAGGACTCTACAAACAATAGAAGCCTCTAATGCCAGTTATTGTTAATTAGTCAATCAAGAAAACGTGTTCCAACTAATAAATCAAGCAAACATGTCATTATGTGAGTATCCTAAACGCCTAAACGTGGGAATATTACAGGATCATTCGGAGTTAGGTGTAATAAATAAAATACTTTTAGTAAGAATAATTAGGTGTAAATATATATTTAAACATTTCTTTAAGTTGTTGTTTGTTAAAATGCACTTTACGATTCGGCGCTCTGAATGATTTAAAGGCTTTGTATAGTTATGATTTTGAATAACAATAAGTTGTTTGATGATATTTCTGAATGATTGGCCTTACTAACTCAAAATGACCATCATATAGTTTAGTACACAGCTCGGGGTACAATAAGGGTGAACTCCTCAATGGTTCCGCATGTTTGTTGCGCTGTTTTAAAAAAATACACATATAAAAACCTATGTATAATCTAAGCAACCAACATATATACAACATAGCAACGCATTATGCACCTTCATCTCGATTTCCCATTTTTCATTGGTTAATCTGAATGACTTTGTGACCGGATTGTCAAAATTCCCAGTCTTGTTATATAACTTTGACCACACATTGTATTTTCCCTTAATATAATCATAACGATTCTTCATTTGACGTTGTTAAGCATCAAATCCTATTCTTATTTTTAGTACTTCTCCAACCGTCCAAGGTATTTCCAAGATTTCAACTTCAAGCTATTTCCTTCTCGTCCATAAGTGTTAACCTCATGTATACATGATTCGAGAAATGTTTTTTCTACTGCTTCAGTTTTCCAATTAATTCTAGGCCTTCTATGTTTCGTTGATTATAATGCATTTGGTACCTTCTTGAATCAGCAATGTTTAATATTCAAGTAACACATTTAATATTTTGGGAAATATTTGCGTTTGAAAACTATTATGAGCCGCAAGTCTCGAATCTATGACCTCATGTTATTAGCAACGGGCTCTAACTAACTAAGCTACTAGGGTATATATTAATTACTTGATTGTAATTACTTATATATCATAGAATCAATAAAACCCATATTACAATATTGACCACAACCATCACTACTGTCAGGATCGAATAACACATAATTGTTATTGAATCACAGATCTACTCACAATGAGAAGTTACAACGGATTAACACTATTGTGAATGATAAGAACAATAAACTGTAAATAGTGTACGAATTATTAAGAACACAGTTTTCACAAAAAGTTTCAATGTATATTAATTTGATCGATTAATACACACGTATGTTTACAATTTATAAGAAACTATTTATTATAGTCCTTGAAGCCTAATAATTTACCATATTTATTCTAGGACTAGATTACAATCGAATTACAAAAGATATTAAATTATAAACTAACTTTCCTAATATCTCGGACATGATCTGCTCCATATATGATCATCAGTAGTATTTGCAGCATCAGTAGTAGATCGTTGATCAGTAGGAACAGCTTCATCAGTAGTATCTTTTGTCTTCAGTATCAACTCCTTAGCAGCAATAGAAGTTGATTAGTAGTATCTGCATATCAGTAATAAAATCATTTATATCCCAACAATCTCCCCCTAAACTTATTAATTCAGTTTGAATTAAACAAGTTTCTTCTTTTTCATCTCTTCTTCTTCTCTTGCCCTTCTTTCATCACCTTCTTGTGTTCTTTGATCTCTCAGTCTTCTTTGTTCATCAATATAAACTTGATGCTTTTGGAGGAAATGTTTATATTTTACTGAGTACATTTCTCTATCATGAGGTCTTATAAAAGAACAACAGATCACTTGATAAATGGTCTTCTCTGAGTGATTGTATTCCTTTTCCATTAAGAACAGTTCACAATTTTTATTTGACCTCTCAAAGAAATACATTTTGACTGAGGGAAGTACATTCCAGGCAAAGAGATTATCTTCATTTGTGAACCTTTTAGGATAATTTTCTGGATAAAAGGCAACATCTATCATCTCTATTAAGTATCCAGCTCCTGAGTTTTTCCATTGAGTATTAGCCATTCTTGACTTTCCAAAATTCAGCATAGTAATAACATCACTTCTGGACAGTGACATTATCAATGGCTTCCAGGCTTTAAATCTTTGAATTGATTTATCTTTTCTAATAATGTCAATGATATTATTCATCACCCTCCAGTTGATAATGGGATTATTCTGTTGTAGATCTTGAGGGTCTTCAAGTATGGGGAAGTCTTGTTTGACTTTCTTTTGTGCAGACTCAACATCATTTAATTTTCTTTTCTCTGCAATTTGATTGGAAGATTCACCAATCTCTTTTAATCACCAAATTAGGGTCAATTTCTTTTAATTCTGTCAGTTTGACCTCTTTGACCTCTGGTTCTGCCAACTCTTTCTTCTTTGCATTGCAGCACTTGTCAACTATGTTCACAATTTTCATTCTTCCAAAAGACTTAGCACTGTCACATTTTGATTTTAAATATTCTACCATCTTTGATTTTTGTTCAATAATATCATCAGGTAGTTCTGCATTTAATTTCTTGCATTCTGCAACTAGGTCTTCAAGACAATTTAAGGATTCTTCTTCAATCTTCTTTTGTTTGTCTAGTTCTTCTTGTTGACCTTCTATAAGAAATTCTTCAATCTCTTGAATGACTTCAGCTGCAATCTTTTCTCTGTCAGCTTTCTTTTTGTTTTCCAATTCAAGAGTCTTTGCACATTTTCTGTTATACCTCATTCTCTTCACCTTCCAATGAGATACCTTCATTTCTTTGACAAAATTTATTTTATTCACCATATAGTGACCTAGTGCCCTGTGTGGCACATCTTCATCGAAGACAACTTTTCCTTTTCCAACACATTGTGGAAGAGGTACAAACTTCATATCCTGCACCGGATTTATCTGTATTTTTGTTGCAAATGTATGTGCTTTCTTCTTTGGTAGAATCTTAGAGTGAGGAGGTCATTCACATTCATCTACCTCTTCCCAATTCACATTAGCATCAAAATCTGGGATCACTATAGGTTGTTCAACTGTTGTTGAAGTTGCTACTGGTACTTGAGTTGTTACTTCTACAGACTCAGTAGTAACCGATGTAGTTACTACTGGTATTAAGGATTGTAAGTTGAAAGGTTTGTAGAGTATCAGTTGTAGATTTGAGGAGTTTACTACTGGTGAGGTTTCTTCAGTTGTTACTACTGGTAAGACATCAGTAGTAATTGGTATATGTGTTGCTGTTGTTGAAGTAATTAGTACTGATGTTGCTTCTTGGACTCCTTCTTCAATGGGATCAGTAACAATCACTTCAGTTTGTTCCATAACCTCAGTAGTGTCCATAGGATCAGTAGTACCCATGACATCAGTAGCAATTGGAGAAGGTATTTGTTCTGCTGCTGGTGATTGAGGTGCAGACACAAAAACATCTTCATCCATGCTTCTAACTCCTCTATCAAGGTCTTCATCATTTTACCTGTTTCACCATGAGCTTCTCTTAGATTTAAGAGGGAGGCTGCTGCTGTTGCTATGGAGGTATCAATCATACCTTGTATTTGATCTTTCTCCCCCTTAGTGATCTCAACCTGTGGAGCATCACTATCATTGATCTTTTCTGATCATAGAGGATTGTTGTTGAAGCCTATGTTCAAATCTTTTCATTCTTCTGTTCATTGAATATATATAGTGCTTCATGTAGCTCATGGTTCTACCTTGTTAATAGATTAGTATATGGCAATTTTTTACAGTGGTTTCAAGGTTCTCAATCATATCCGTTAATTGGTTGTGTTCAATGCTACCCTCATTCCTTCTAGGTAAATCATCGGGTTGATTTGGTACATCGGCTTTAAGGTTTTCCATCCTTTCCATCAATTCAGTTTGTTTAAGTCTACCCTCATTACTGCTTGGTGATTCATTGGGTGATTTAGATACTCACTTATGCCTAGCAGAAGCAGAAGTATCTCCCCTTGTGCTTTCGTGGCACCGGGGTCCTTTAAGTGCTTCCTCAAATGATGATTCGTCACTTAAAGTTATCGAGGTTTGGGTCCTAATGATGTTCTCACTCGCCTGTGCACCAACCTTTGGTGCATCAGTAGTGAGATCCCATTACTCATGCCCTCTCTCCTCCTTGGAGGACAACTCTTGGAGTCTAGGATTTGACTCAATGGGTTCCCTGGTGTCCATTTTGGAAGTTCTTTTCCTTTGATAAATTTTAGAAATTGTTTGGCTTTTAGGTCGGTCTACCTCAGAGTGAAGAGTAGCACTCTATGGTTCAATCTCATGTACCTGGGACACATTCAGGACATTTTGTGGTGTGTTTGATTGAGTGGATGAGGAGGATTCTGTTTAGGCTGTTTTTAGTGATGGAGTGGGTTGGGGTTCATTGAGTTGGCTTGAACCTTCTCCAGTTGGGAGGGGGGGGGGGGGGTGATCATAGATCATGTTTTGGAATAGTGGAGTTACTTTGCAAGAAAATTTAAACTTTTTCTTCATGTTTGAGAAAACCTTTTTGTTTAATTCTGGAATTGGAAAAATGTTCTTGGTTTTACACAGATTTTTAAATTCACAATCTAAAATATGTTCAAGGAGTCTTGGATACATTAAATATTTTGTAGAAGATAGATTTCCAAGCATTCCATCAAAAATCATTTTTGAAAAATTGAATACTTGATCAGTGCACAAACATACAACAACAGATGCTATTGATTTGTTGAACTCATTCCAAGTACTCTTTTTTGGAGAGATACAATGTTGAATAGTATGAGTCAAAAATTTTGTAGAAGATAGATTTCCAAGCATTCCATCACAAATCATTTTTGAAAAATTGAATACTTAATCTGTGCACAAACATACAACAGCAGATGCTATTGATTTGTTGAACTCATTCCAAGTACTCTTTTAGTGAGAGATACAATGTTGAATAGTATGAATCAAAAATTTCCATTGGGGTGAAAGAAAACCATTTTGAAAACTCAGTATGTCTGTTCTTTCTTCATACCCCATTTTTAAAATATTTTCAAAAGTTCCTCCTTTTCTAGAAGAGATGTACCTGACTCATCATTGAATTGTAGATGTTGTCTGATTGATTGTTCTGTCATTATTACAGAGTTTCCATCTATTTCTGATTTGATTTTGATGATGTTCCCTTCTTCTATTTTTTCAGCCATTTCCCAGAATTGAACAAGGTGTTGTTCACAGATTTTAGGATTTTACAGTGAGAGCAAATCTGATTGGAGAGTTATTCAGGAACATTACAATAGGCCTAAACTCTCTTGTTCCATCTGGATTCCTTAGAAATGCGAGCATGTTGTGGAATTCAGAGTATAATAGATCAGTTTAAACAACGAGTGTTTTTCACATTGCCATTTTTTTATTTAAGATGTTTTGATCGAGAGAAACATTGAAATATTGGATGTGAATGGATGATACATTAAAGAGCCTATCATTGATCGGCACATACACAAACAGTATATATAATATCAGGTCTTGATGCAGTTAAATACATTAAAGAGCATATCATTGATCTATACAAGTGTTCATCTACATCCTCCCCCTCAATGTCAGGATGTAGGTGTTTATGTGTTTCCATAGGAGTGTTTGCACTTTTGCAGTCTTTCATTGCAAATTTCCCCAAACTGTTTCTGACATATTTTGATTGATTAATCAAAATACCATCCGATCTTTGATTGATTTGGAGTCCAAGAAAGAAGTTCATTGGACCCATTGAACTCATCTTGACTTTGATCTGCATCAGTTCTTCAAATTCTTTGCATAGTTGGTCATTTGTTGATCCAAAGATGATATCATCTACATATATTTGAACAAGTAGAATATCATCTTCGACTTTTCTTGTAAACAATGTTTTGTCAATTGCACCTCTTTTGAAATTGTTCTTCAACAGATAAGATGAAAATGTATCATACCAAGCTCGTGGTGCCTGATGAAGGCGATAGAGAGCTTTGTCTAATTTGTATACATAATCACCATAATCAGGATCTTCAAATCCTGGAGGTTGACAAACATAGACTTCTTCTTCAATTTTTCCATATAGGAAAGCACTCTTTACATCCATTTGATAGACTTTGAATTTCTTGAATGATGCATATGCTAAGAATATCTGATTGCTTCAATTCGTGCAACAGGAGCATATACTTCATCATAGTCTATACCTTCTTCTTGAGTGTAACCTTGTGCTACAAGTTTGGCTTTGTTCTTGATCACTATACCTCTTTCATCTTTCTTGTTTCTGAAGATCCATCGTGTTCCAATGGGTCTTTTTCCCTTTGGAAGAGGTACAAGTGTCCAAACAGCTTGTAACTTAAATTGAAGAAGTTCTTCTTGCATAGCTTCAATCCAATTTGAATCTTTCATTGCTTGTTGAATTTTCTTTGGTTCATCATGTGATAGAAAACATGCAAACAGACATTCATTTGATATTAAACTGATATTACAAATGTTTGAATTAAATTTGCTTCTTGTCTGCATATTTGAGTTGACATCACTTAGAACCAAGTCTAATGGATGATTCTTTTGGGCTCTTGAGGAGGGAACGTTATCAACAACAATTTGGCTTTCAAGGTTTGATTCATTGGATTCTGGAATTTGTGCATCAATTCAGTTGTCTTCTTGATTTTCTGAACTTTCTTGACTTTCTTCATTGGAACTGACATCAGTATTAACTTGATTTTCATTAAAATCGTTTGTTTCTGAGTTAGTACTTGCATCAGTATTGTTTGGTTCAACATCATCAATTTGGGTCTCTGAGTTACTACTGGTGTCAGTAGTATCTTGAGAGTTCGAGTTATTACTAGCATTAGGATTGCTTGGGTCATCTGAGTTACTACTGTCCTCAGTATTAACTGTGGGATCAGTATTAACAAGGATATACTTCATTTAATCTTGACTGCCATTGAATGATGATGATACTCCTTTAGGTGGTTGATTATTTGATCCTCCTGCATTAAAATCGTAACTAAAATCAAGAGATTTTGTTAGTGAGTCAATATTAAATAACCAGTCTGGACCATTGCCCTTTTCATTCATAAGATTTTCATTAAAGGATACATCAACACGTTCTTCAATGATTCTCAGTCTTTTGTTGAATACACTATATGCTTTGCTTTGAATTGAGTATCTCACAAAGATTCCATCATTTGATTTGCAGTCAAACTTACCAATTTGTTCTCTTGTAATTAAAATTGTACATGGACAACCAAATGATTTTAGAAAGCTTATTGAAGGTTTTCTTTTATTAAAAAGTTCGGCTTGACAATTAATACTCTGTTTTACACATAGCAGGCAGTATTAATAGCTTCATCCCAAAAAGTTATTGGTAATTTTGAAACTGCAAGAATGGATATGGCTGCTTCAATAATTGTTATATTTCTTCTTTCAGCTACACCATTTTGTTGTGGAGTTCTAGGAGACCTATACTGCATGTCAATACCTTTAAGATCACAAAAAGAGATTAGATCTCTTGAGTTTTCCAGCTTGATTATCAGGTTTTTGATGATTTCACTTGTTTCATCTTTAGTCATGAGAAAGAATACCCAAGTATATCTGGAAAAATCATCAATAATAACTAAACAATATTGTTTCTTTCCAATACTCATTACATTTGTAGGCCCAAATAAGTCCATGTGTAAAAGCTGCAGAGGGTTAGAAATAGAATTAATTGCTTTGGACTTATGAGAAGACTTGTGTTGTTTACCTTTTAGGCATGCAACACAATGATGATCACACATAAATTCTTTTTGAGGTAACCCAATTACTAAGTTCTTTTTAACTAAAGTGTTCATGTTTTTAAAATTTGTGTGACACATCCTTCGATGCCGAAGTTCTGATTCATTTGTGTTTGCCTTGGATATAAAACAGTTGATCTCATTTGAAGAAATGAGTTCTCACCCTATATCCAGACAATACAAATTGTTTCTCTTTGGGGTTCTTAAAACAACATATTTTTCATCTAAAACATAATAAGGAGAAAGAATGATGCACTCTGTATCTGAAAAGAGAATCTTGTTCATCTTATCACATACCTGTGAGACACTAACCAGATTATATTTAAGCTCAGCAACATAAAATATATCATCAAATGTAATTTTACCATTTGATACTGTACCTTTACCTGTAATTCTACCACCTTTTGGGATCTCACCAAAAGCAACATATCCACCTTCAAAAGACCTGAAATCTTTGAGAATTTGAAGATTTCCAGTCATTTTCCTAAAGCATCCACTATCAATATGTCATGTGTTTCCATCTTTTGGTACCTGCATACTTTGCACAAAATAAGAAAATTAGTTCATTTTGGGAACCCAAGCTTGTTTTGTCTTAGGTTCATCCTTGTAAGAATAAATTTTTCTAATAATTTTAACTTTTGATGAAGGTGTGGTGTTTGAATTCTGGTTACTACTGTTGTTTGGTGTTAAAACTGATTTTGGTTTATATGCCTAGGGTTTGGTTTTTGAATATTTTACTATTGAAGGACCAGTAGTGTGTGGGTTATAAGGCTTCTTTGAACGATCTGTAGTAGTGTGGTAGTTGTATGTAAGGACCAAATTCAAAACAACCACTTTTAATCATCATTAACAAGAACCTTCTTTTGTTTAAGGCAAAATACAAGTTTTAACATGTCTAACCCATGAGACATACAACTTAAAAGATAAACTTTCTTTAAAACGGATACAAACCGACTAAACCATCACATTCATGTACAAAAGACTTCTAATATTTACCCACAACTAACTAGTAAATATTTATAAACCAAAAGTAGAAGTTCTTCTAGACTTCTAGTACCAACTTCAAGATTCCTACTTCAAAATTCTACTTGCTTGCCCTTATCCTCTCCTGAAAATGTTAAACAACTAAAAGATTAAGCTACAAGAGCTTAGTGAGTTCAAGATATGTTAAACAACTAATAATATACATATTTATTAAAACAATCAATACAAGCAATGATAAAATCAACAAAGTCCCAATCAATCTCATACGATCAACAATGCTCGACAACAACCCGTGAACACCAAGGAGTCATGAAGAACTCGTCCAAGATATAGCAAATGATATTACCTCTCCTTAGGCCATTGAGAGATAATACCAATGAAGTTGATCATGACGCCCTTAAATGAACCTATGACCGCAAACTTCACCACCTCGGTCCATACCCTAACTCCTCCACCGTGTACCCCCGAGACCACCGCCCGACATATTACACGAAGTAATACTCAAGCCGCTATGGGTCCTCACGAAATGAAATGTCACTCAAAGAAACAAGGAAACACAACCAACAATATCAAGGGAAACTTTCCGGAATTCAATCAATGGTGCGAGATTTTAAGAAATTACCAAAATCATTTCAAGTATCAAGTCAACATATCAATGTATATGAAACAATTTCTCACATAGCATATAAATAAGTATAAGTACTAGCATTCAAATTACATAAAGAGAACTCACCTAGGATTAATCAATACGAAACAATCCAATTTTCCCGAGCAAGGAAAAATCCACACTTTCTCAATCTTACTTCACTTTTGCCCAAAAATCAACCCTAATGATATCACAAGAGGATAATTATCATTACAAGCTAAAATCTTCCTTACTATAACCCATATCCACCAAATTCCCAAATTTGGTGATTACATAAACCCTAAATTCCAATAATTAAAGTGATGGACATACCACTTGATTTGAGTTATTTTCCATGTTTAAAGTACCTAACTACAGCTGCTATTCAACAATTTATCATCAAAACTCAAACAATTTTCTAGGGTTCCAAGTCTAATCATAGATTAAACCAATTTCTACAAATGCATGAAGCAAAGGGTGTTTCTTTACCTTAATATGATGATTTTATGACGAAATCCCTTTGATTTTGGTAGAAATCTGCCTTGAATCGTGGGAAATCGCCAAAAATCACCGGAGCTCGAAGTGTTAGAAGTTTTGGGTGAAAAATGAGAAAATTTGGGTCAAACCCCGATTTTGATGGTCTGGCCGCAAGAATTCGCGCCGCGAATTGCTACTTCGCACCGCGAATTTCCCCTATTTAAAGTTCGCACCGTAAACTGCTAGTTCGCACCACGAATTATCCCTATTTTCCGCGTTCGTGACCAAATTCGCGGTCGCTATATGAAGTTTCTGATTATTTTGGTGCATTTTTCGCGCCACGATGTAACGCCCTGAAATTTCGAGTAATTAAATATTAGTTTAAAGTAATTTTTAAATTACTTTTATTCGGTAATTGTCTACGTGATAAGTATGTGACGTTTCATGTTTAAAAAATTAATGTGTTAATTACTTTCATTATTATTTGTGACATAAGTGTGTCGTTTTGTATCTAACTCATTTAATGAGATTAATCGGGCTAGTTGTTAGTTATTCCGTTAAGTGCGTTTAACCATGAGCCTTGATTTTGCTTTGAGTTTAATGTCGTGTTCAGAGATTTCGAGGCCCGACCTTTTTGGCCAAGGGCCAAGTTCTGTGTGCGAGCTATAGAGTGCGGGCCGGATGTGTTAAGCTTTTGTTATCGGGCCAAGAGGATTAATAAGAGTTGTTATGGGTTTAATAGGGTTTTATTATTTAACCTAAAATCTAAATGAAGGGAATAATTAGCAAACGTGTATGTGTACGTGAGATGCACCGCAGGAACAAAACCACCACCGCCTTGCTTCTCCTTTTTCCTGTTCCGGCAAGATACAAACGACCACCACAGCCCTTTTATTTTGTTTCCAGTGTGACCTAAAATACCACCGCCACCTTATCCCTTCCTTCTTTAATTTCCGGCAAAAACATAAAATAATACCACCGTCACTTGTTTTCCTTTCCTGTCCCGGCAAAGAAAAACCCACAACCATTTACCGGTTATTGGTGCAGCGATCAGGTGGAGTTTCCAACCAAACAACCAACGAAATCCTCAAGATCTGGTGGTGATTAATCAACCGGAAGTGTTCTTGGGCTAGTTGTTTCTTTCGGTAGTTCCCTTGTTTCTCTTTTCTTGGTTTAATTATTTCGGTGCCTGATTAACCGGTTTATTGATTTAGTTCTGTTATTTTGTTTTTCCGGGTCAAGCTTGAGATCGAGCAGAATCTCACAGCCGAGCAGTCCTGAGTTTTTCCTTGATCGAGCAGAAGTGAAACCGTGACCAAGCCATAGTCGTTGAGCAGAATTATCTAGAGCGTAATACCGTGAATCTGTTTCGGTAGTTCTCTGCCATTGTTTTACCTTTTGTTTTCGTTTAAGTTTTTTTTCTGTGACTTGTTGATATCGAGGCTAACCAATCTGTTGCAGAAATGTGAGGTTCGGGATTGTTCCCGAGCCGTGATTTTGAGTCAATCTCGTTGGTCTTTTGGTTAAATTTGTTTGTTATTCTTGATCGTTAGATAGTTGATCGTTCTCGTTTCTAGATTTTAAAATCGAGCTTAGTTAAAACTGTTTTGGGCTATATTTGTGGCTGTCTTGGTCGTCGTCATAGTGACTACTGATTTTGGTCAAGTGTCGGGTTTAATGGGTTGGGTGAAATCATTTGATGATTGACTAAACGCTTTGATAACCGAAAACCGGAAACCGAACCTGTAGGGTTCTTGGTTTCCTAAACTGAGTAGCTTCTTAAATGAAATAACGAGATTTTTGTGAATATGAACTCCTGTGATAAATAATTAGTTTTCGGGGCTGTCGGGTGCCTCGGGAATAAACGGGTTGATGTCGGGATTCAAAACGGGTTTTATTCAACATGCTGAATTTTTGCTCAGAATATGTCTTCTGAGTTCGGGGCTGTGTTTACCACACTTAAAATACGTTTCTTGATTTTTGGCCTGCGCTGGTTTCTAGTTTTCGGAGTCCTCTATCCTTTTCCGCTGACGGCTCGTAAATCCGATTTTTCGTTTAAAAGATATCGCCATTTTTGTAAACCATGGCAGATTAAGTTTTCGGTTCAGCTATTCTGTCTTGTGAGCCTATTTTGAGCCCTTTCTGTTTGGATTTAGCTTCCGAGGTCTTCTGTCAAATTATAGTCCTCTGAGTCATTTAACTACTGTAAAAATTTGAATAATATCTAGGGAGCGGTTTGAGAGTTATAGCCGTTCCCGCGAAAGTGATGAGTGCTGTTTAGTTTATGCTGAAACAACCTTTGAGTCTAATCCTAACCCAAGCTTTCTTGTACTTTGTAGGACCCTTTAGGACCTGTTAGAAATGCTCTTCAGTACCGAGGATATTTAGGATCTTATGGTTATTCGAGGTGGGTAATCTCACTATAAACTTGTACTTACTTTCGATTCATGATTATGTGCTATGTGTTGTGAATTGTCTTGTTGATTGAGCTTGAGTATTAATTGTGTGATTTATCTGAGTTATCTGTGATCTGAGTTATCTGGAGACTGAGTTATCTGAGTTCTGAGTTCTTGAGTTAAAACATTAAACATAATATACTTGACTTGACACCGAAGAGCACTGGTGTCAGATGTTTGTCTTGGCACTGAAGAGTACTGGTGCCAGACATTTTGACTCAACACCGAAGAGTACAGGTGTTGAGCCTTGAGGTGGTGTGAGGTGGGTCGAGGTTGATCTCTCGGCCCAAGTCACACTAGCGCGTTATATAAATTAAAATCTGAGAAATAAATTTGAGTAATTGAGAATTGAGTAGAGTCTCTAGGGATCACTTATGTGACTTGAGTTGTTTGTATTTATTTGTTTATTTTGATATTATTCACTCAGCGATGGCTGACCCCAAACACTCCCTCCCATTTTGCAGGTACTAGCAAGGGAAAAGAGAAGGTCAATGGTTGATGAGCTGCGTTTCTATTTTTATATTTATGGATTTGGATTAAAACATTTATTTCGAGTCAAACATGTTTTCTTTTTAAAACCTTCAATTATTCCGCATTTAAACCACGAGACGGTTTTATATTTTTACATATGAGTTGGGACCATAGAGTTACTTGTACTTTTGAGGGAAAATGTAATACTTTATTGATTAAAAAGTTTTAAATTTCCACTGATTTTTGGGATGTTACACACGAACTATGGGTTCGCGCTGCGAACTTCTTATATGCTGCAATTTTCAACTTTTCTTCCCTTTTAACCTATACCACTTATTCAAATACCGAAATACACATATTTTTAACAATATTTCTAACTATCAAACCTAATACCTTATCATTTACCAATTATTATATAATTTAACAATTAAAAATACTCAAAATAGAACACGTATGTTACATTGTATCTCGGTGCATTATACCTTGGTTTGTAATTAGTACTAAATTCTTGATTGTTTCTACTGATGTTTGAAAAACTTGAATATTTTTAAAATTGATTATGATTTTGATTATTTTCAAAGTTTTTACTTGTTTTAGGATTACCATGTCTGATATTTTGAACAAATCTTTGAGCAGTTCTTCCAAACTTAGGAACATCAACATATGGATTTTTAACAGTTTGATTTAATTTTGATTATATTAATTTAAGTTCTTTTAATTTTAATTTATTTTCTTTAAACTCCTGAAATTCTTTACAGTTGATTGGATTGAAGTGACAATCCTTTGCTATGTGATTAACTTTGTTGCAAATTAAGCATGTTAGTTTGGTTGATTTTGAACTCTCAGGTTTTCTTTGTTCTTTTAATTGATTCAAGTTTCTTTGATTTCCTCTGCATAATATAGTTGGTATATTTCAGCATTATATTTAGGAGATTCTTGACTCTGTATGGTGTGAAAAATTGTATCAGTTGATTTAGGAGATCGTTTATCAGTAGGAACTGCTTCATCAGTATTATCTTTTGTCTTCAGTATCAACTCCTTAGCAGCAATAGAAGTTGATCAGTAGTATCTGCATATCAGTAATAAAATCATTTATATCCCAACAACTACTCACCACTACCTTTATGCACCACCACCACCACCCACTAACCACCACAATCACTATTGTCGTCACCCACAATCACTACTACCACCACCACCATTATCGTTACCACAAAATATAGTTGAAGGGTACCTACTAACGTATTGCGTTGATACCATGCTAGCAACTTTTAATGCATATATTTGTAATGTTATGATATTATAGGTCTATTAAAGATATTAAAAATAATGTGATAATATAATAATAGAGGTTTGTTTAAAGAAGGGTATTTTTATCATTTGACATTCATATAATTTTAATTAACTTAGTTTTATAAATTAAACGTTTGATACATAATTTTTTTATTTTTTTTTTCGTTTTAAAAAACATCATATGATTGTATATTTGATCACATGTGATTAGGGGTGCCCAAAGGGTTGACCCGACCCGACTCAAACCCGAACCTGATTATGCTAATCGGGTCGGGTCTATTCGGGTTCCATATTATTATCGGGTTTTTTAAACCCGACCCGACCAACCCGATTCGTTATCGGGTCGGGTTTCGGGTTAGAATTTCTTACCTTTGTTGGGTTCGGGTTGACCCGATTAGACCCGATTAAAGTTTAAGTAATTTATTTCCTATAAAAATTAAGATATTTTTACTATTAAATCAATTAATTAGCAAATTATATGATAAAGTATTCAATAAAAATTAATTAATAATTAAAAGTGTTAAATTAAAAGTCATAAAATTTAATATATTAAATAATTTCTTTGATTTTTACAAAAATTCCTAACTCAAGTGTAACCCGACCAACCCGATCGGGTCACCCAGACAAACCCGCAACGCGACCAACCCGAACCCAACAAACCTGAATTCTTATCGGGTTTTGGGTTAGGATTTTTTTAACCTCAAACCCGACGGACCCGACCCGATAAGAGCCGAGTCGGGTCAGGTTGACCCGTGGGCACCCCTACATGTGATTATACAAAAACATTATTTGTGATTTTATACTTTGATCATATGTGGTTACAAAAACATCACATGTGATTACAAAAAAGACCACATGTGATAAGTATACAATCACATGCGATTAAGTATATAATCATATCTGATTATGACATATTATTACGGAGTATTATTTTTAACGATAAAAATTTAACAAATAGTAATAATTATAATAAAATTAGTAAAAAGGATAATTTCAAACAAATAAAATAAATTGGATTAAAATTTATGCTAGTGTCATATGATGAAAATACCCTCTATGTATAAAACATATTGTTGGGTCGCTGAAAAGCATCCCCCACTAAAGGGATTTAATGAAGACAAAAAAGCAAATAGTTAGAAGACAATCTGAGGATTAGTTCCTTAGATTGTGGGTAACTGAGTCTGATTAGTTCGAATTTCAGTTACCCAGTTACACTATCTGATCACTATCTGAAACAACAATCAGTTCCCCGTGCGGAATCAGATACTGGTTAACAGATCAGATAGTTGTAATAGGTTCAGCGCACATTGGACAATAACGTTGAACTATTGAACATATACTTCTCTAAGCAAAACTCTTAGTGAAGGTCACTGAAGCTGAAGGTCACTGAAGCTGAAGGACATCTGAAGAATCATGAGTATCCGAAGACTCATGGCTACCTGAAGTGTACATAGAACCGAAGTTTCAGTGTCACAGAAAGACACAAGTAAAGCACAAGTTTGTGCATCGCTGATTATGGGAATATCTTGCAAATCTTCTAGAAGTTATCGGCGATCACAAGACGACAGAAAGTACTGTCAGAATTTCGTTAGTCGTGCTCGTCCCATGAAATATCATCTGCACTAACGGAATTCTCACACGTGGAATCGATCGATCATTCCTTTGGCTCTACATTTCCCAATGCTATAAAGTGAGGACTTAAGCGATCGATTTTTGTATGTACCCAACAAGGTTACACGCTGCTGAAATTACTCCAAAACTTTATTCTTTTGAGCAGAGTGTAAACCACCAGTTAACCAGAGTTATTTGATTCGAGAACTGAATCTGCATAATGAAGGTGTCTGGTCTTGTGCTTGATCTTTTGTTGATCATAAACTTGTGTTAGATAATATATGTTGTTGTATATCACATGCAAACCGTTTAGTTGGGATTTGTTCTTAGCTATTTTTCGCAAACTGCTTGCATCTTTATTGTATCATTATTGATTAATAAAGAAAAGTTTAAAAAGTGTTGAGTGTTGAGTGTTGCCATTAATTTTAAATTGAACAGTGAAAGCGTATATGTGAAGAAATTCACTTATTACGGGACTAACAATTGGTATCAAAGCAGGACAATTAATT